>OMKZ01022796.1:15122-31069 GCA_900302535.1 Neoniphon sammara | reverse complement strand
TTTTTTTTTTTTTTTTTTTTTTTTTTTTGAGGGGTGAGAGCAACCTTTTGGCACCACCTGTTTTGCGCAGGCACACAAATAAATCCCGCCCTATCTCTAGTGAAAACGCAGCCTTGGCGTGTAATTCTGTTTTATCGTTGGTCAACTGCCTAAACACAATGCACATAGAGTGGAGCTGCTTCTGTGCTGGATTTCTCCCTGTATGTCTCTTTAAAGCAACTACAAGGAACTTTCAGTTTGTGTTGATTTTAGCAGCCCCTGTGGACAAAAGCGGTAGGGTTTCCAGGGAATGAAAACTGCATTTCCTATGAGAACCTAAAGATGAGTCCTAAAGATCTTTACTAGCATGTGCATTTGTTTAGGAAGTGAGTAAAAGACTCAACTTATTTTTAATACTGTTTTTCTTTTTTAGACATAGCTGTTTGGAGGATGCATAGTGATGAGGTCATATATCTATTTGTGGCTATGTGAGATTAATTGTAATATGGCGGTGGTGAAACAATTAGTAAACTATATTTTAGTACCATTAATACGCCTAGGTTATATGTAAGGCTGCATTCACCACCAAATCCAGCAATGCAGCACCTTCCTGTAGGGTTGTGTGGAGCTGTGGACATGTTTATTTGTGCTTTAGAATGTAACTGCCGTCAGACAATCAGAAAATAACATTTTGTTTATCTGATTCAACTGCTTTGTTCTCGCCACCGCTGGTTGCTCTCTTCCTTCAATCTCTTGCTCACTCGACCACTGCCTCTCTTGAGCTCGTTCGACCACGGCCCAGTCGCTCTCTTCATTCAATCCCTAGCTCACTTGATAACTACCAGTCCTCTTTCGTTAAATGTCTAGCCCGCTCGATCACCACTGGTCGTTCTGTTCGTTCGATCTCTAGCTCACTCGACCACCGCCGGTCGCTCTCTTCATTCAGTCCTTAGCTTGCTCAACCAGGTGTTCTCTCTCTTTTTCTCGTCTTATTTTAAAAATGAGTCGGGAAGCAGAGAAGTCTGATTTTACTTAAGTTATCAAATGATGAGAAATGTCCTCCCCTCTTCCTAGTACCATTTTTGTATTCCCTCATGCTACAATGCTACATGTAATGTAAACATAGGCTCTTCCTGTCTACCTGCAATAAATAGTTTTGCCTGATTTCACAGGGAATATGGCCCGGAGGCAGGCCTTTAGAATAACTATACAGAAATAGACGATTTTCTCATTCATGGTTTTGTTTGCTTATGTAGGTAATATAAAGGTATCAGTATTAGTTTCATAACCAGTTAAAAACTCCTTGTAGCTGCTTTAGCATTGCTGTAAAAATGGTGAGTCTACAAAGAAGCCCTTACTCTTTTATTTCTAGGAATTGACACTGAAACCTCACAGCTAATGCTTCTGTTTTCCCCCCTAGTAAATGCCATTGGAGCTGTGCTGAGAATATCCTCCAGTGAGGCCAGTACACTAACAAAGCCACCAAAAAAATTTAAAAGTAAAAATAAAAATGTAAATCATCAATCCAGCTTTAAATAGTATTAATGTGTTTTAGGCTCCAATTTCCCTTTAAGCACAGAATGTAAAATAGTACATTGAAGAAAACAGGGCAACAGAGATGAAGAGTCACACAATTAAATTTAGAACCAGCATTATGAGTGAGAGTGAGAAATATACAGTCAATGAATGAAATGCCAGGGAGCTGTAAGTCTTCAGTAATCATGAGGACAGCAAAAGGTGGTCAGACAACAGAAACTGCTACATGTTCATGGTTCATCACTCACACCACTGAGAAATATATGACTGGGAGAAATAATTCATGTGTGCATTTCCTGTTTAATGTTGTATAGCTTAATTCTCAACTGTTTTATGCTATACATGGCACAACAGGCCAGGTACCTATACAACTAAATGTGTTTGTTAGTCTGTCAGCATATATTTCAAAACATTGTTCATGCAATAAATGCAAAACAAAGGCAAACTAATGGTAACACTTAATTCTGAAAGCAGGCCAAAAGTAAGCTACAGCCCATTTATTGTGTGGCCAATAATTAGGGGTCCAAGCACGAAGTGCTGCAACTGTATTGTTTTTATACACATTATTTTAAAGGAATACTCCAACATTTTAGGCAAAATACCCTTTTACCGACTTACTCAGACTACACCCAGACTGAGACAAGATGTTCGATACCATTTTCACTTCTGTATGTCCACTGGTTTGGTTCATGTGGGTAGCATCTTGTTTTAGCTTAGCATAAAGACTTGAAGTCCACAGGAATTATTAGCCTAGCTCCGTCAAAGTGAAAAAATAAGCCTTACAGCAACTCCAAAGCTGTCTTATTTACACAATGTATCGTGTATTTGAAATACACGTCTTGGAATAATAAAAAAAAGGTCATTTTAGGAGAAGTTAGATGATAGGAACTGTAAAACTAAACACATATGTTCAGCGGTTATAGATCCTTCCATCTATATTTCCTACCATCTCCTGTAGATTTCAGGTCTTTATGCTAATATGCTTGTCCCAGTCTGGATAAGTCCGAAAAAGGGTATTTTGCCCAAAATGTCGGAGTATTCCTTTAAGGGATCCAAGCAAAAACCCTGCTCTTTTTGCACATACTTTTATTTTTCTTCTTCTTCTGCCACTTTTTCAGGGCTCACCCACTTCCTGTGCATTTTTTTCTTTGCAGGCTGAGAGATGCCCAGGGCTAGGATTATGCTCACATGGCAAATTTTGTATCCATAGACCCATGCCTATGGTGGCATCATCTGGTCAAAATTTCAATTTTCAAATGCTTAAAACTTTGCCACTGATTGGCCTAAAGACTCAAGACTGGTGTCGTATGATGCAGAAGGTTATGCTCTACAACTTTCCTACCGGATATTTTAAGGTTCGCCATATTGTTTTTTCCACCATTTTGAATTTAAAAAAAAAAAGCTTTGCAAACTTCTACTAGGCCATGAGTCTTTTTTCAATGAAACTTGATTCAAAGCATCTATGGACCTTGATTATGAATAAGTATCAAACAAAACTGGAATTTCCAAGACTTGCAAAACTTACAGACAGCGTGTAGACCAAGGAGACAAATCATGTACTGCAACACGTGCATAGTCGTGTTTGTGTTGGTCCCTGTTGCATCTTTTGGGTTATTGCCATAGAGTTAATCAACCCTTTATTGAGTCATGACCAGTGTTTCTACAAAGTTTCACGTGAATCCGTTCAGATCTTTATTAGATATGTTTGTCACAAGACACGTCCACAGCCACACCCCTTTTTGGTGTGACAAATTAATCAGCCCTTTCTTGGCTCAAGATGTCTTTGTGCAGTTATGTGTAAATCCATTCACAAATTTTTTAGATATGTTTTTCAAAGACTAACAAACATACATGCCCACTGCCACGCCCCCTTTTGGCTGATTGGTGTGAAAAGTTAGTCAACCCTTCCTGGGTCAAGAACAATGACCTTGTGCCCTATACATGACCCTGTGCCATGTGTTTGGAGAAAAAAGGGCTCATCAAAAACGAAAATAGTTCTCATAGTGAGTATCATTTCCATTAATTGAATATTAACTAAAATTAACAGTTTGTCATCCTTTGACAAAAAAATAACATCCAAACCATCTTCATGTGGAAAATTCACCAAGGCCTGATGCATTTTAGGAAGTCCATGTAGCACTTAAGGGTGCTCAACAAACAATAAAATTAAGTTTTCCCATCAATCCATTTATTTGCAATTTATTTATTGCAAATAGAAGAATAAAAAAAGAAAAAGACAAGTATGTGTGCGGTCCTCTACCACATGTTTGAATGCATTAGAGTTCCAGCTTGTTTGAGCTTGTTGAAAATGGACCCTAAGTAATAGGCCATATGTTCAAATTCTCCAAAACTTGACATATTGGCATCTATAGACCTGATGATAAATAACTATAAAAATATATATAAATACATAATAATAATAATAATAATAATAATAATAACAATAATAATAATAATAATAATAATAATAATAATTTTGAACTACTGTTACAGGCAACACTGTTTTACAGGAAGTGAGACCGTATCTCAATAATCCAAATGACACCAAATTTGGTAGGCATACTTGCTAGGACCACTAACAACCTATGCAAAATTTGGTGGCAATCAGCCATAAGGGGGTGGTACACAGTAAACATTAACAACTTACAACAGCTCCTCAGTGCTCACTTTGCCTGTCTTGGACCATTGGTGTTGGCCATCTTGATTATTTTGGCATCTGCAATTGTTGAAAATGGACTCAAAGCGTAACTTATAGGCTGGTTGTCGTTGAAAATTCCAGAACAACCTACCCATTAAAACAAAACTTATGACAACAAGTTGAGGAGCTACATGGTCAAGCATAAGATATTCAAATACTTATAACTGACTCTGATTGGCCTAGAGAGCCAAGACAGGTGCGGAAGCTAATTCTCTACAACTTTCCCACAGAGTGCTTGGACCTCTCATTTGCTGCTTGCAAATGTTTTTGATGTGTTTGCTGCAGCTCCAAATACTAAGCTGTTGCATCATTTTAAAGTTTCATGGTAGGATACTGAGCAAGGGACCACTCCCAGTCATATATTTGGTAAAATGATGATAAGAAATTACAGACAACATCAAAGAGAAGTGGAGCTACTTGCATTAGAATTAGAGAGGAAAATAGTGCATGCCAAGCCCTTAGGATTTAGCTGAAAATGAGGCAAGAAATGAAGAAATAAAGGTATCAAAGCAAAAAATAAAAAATAAAAATACAACACAAAGTCCATGCAGACAGACAAACAGAGGCAAAAAGATGAAAAGCAAGAGTACATTTGAGTTTGATACAAACCTCCAACATTAAATTGCTATGTCTGATATAAATTGTTTCACCCTCAAGTTTCTTAGCTCTTTTCTGTGGAAAATGGGGAAAAAGGGAACATTCAAAATTCATTCTCAAGTTTTCCTTTTACTGTTTGACTTGCAATATAATCCAATGAACATTACTGAACATGAGCAGAGTGGTAATGAAATAAAACAAAACAAAAGGTTTGCAGCAAGACAGAGCATGGGTGCAATATCCAATATGTCCACCTCAGAGGAGAGTTGAGGAATTCAGCTTAAAAAAACAAAAAAACAAAAACATAGTCCAGCCTTCAGTATGAAAAGCCAGGCAGATACACATGCAGGGGCTGCTGCTGCAGTGAAGTGGACTGTGCAGGAGGATAAGCATCACTGCCACCACTTTATTTTTCACTACACAGTCCCTCCAGGAATTTAGCAATGGCAACAGATGAAGCAATTCAACCAGTCCCTTCAATATCTGTGAACTGATGTGGGTCTTATTAAAAGGTAGCATTCTCAAGTATTTTCAAATAATACACTTTTGTCTCTGAAGGAGGATATAGTAAGACTGATAATACAAATACGCTGTCTTCTATTCTTATGAAAAGAGTTATATATAGTAGAAAGCAGTGACTAATACTGTCCAAATACTAATGTGGTCAAAAAGATGATTTCTCCTGGAGAAAGTTGTTTTCATAGCACATAGTTTCTTGTAAAATCCAGAAGAAATATACAAGCCTTACAAATCCAGAAGAAATATACAAGCCTTGCTAGAAAGATAACAGCCAGAAAACAAACACATAAGCAAACAGATTAGGGTGCTTGGCATCTGTTTTTGCAATAGAAAATAACATTGTGAAAAGCTTGCAAGGGAAATTAAATAGCTAGTGATGTGCGAGTGATGCAAGGATGAGAATGGCGAGTCAGTCCTCATGTGGGAACTAGGAACATGCTAACCTTCCTCACTCGCACCATCTCCGTCTTTGTTCTGTCTTGAGGAGATTGCTGCTCAACCATAGGAGGAAAGAAAGAATTATGCTGACATTAGGGCTCCTGTTTATTCCAATAGAGCACACTATATAATGTGTATAGAAGGCTTGCAGGTGACAAAATACCTCCGATGGTGATCCTCAACTCTTAGGCAAGAATGCATAAGAGCAGCTGATTTTGTTGCTAAACACAGAATATTGAAAATACACTTTCTATAATGTTTCTAGAAACTGATCATTTTGCCACTGATACAACTGATTAATTATGTTTAGATGTCAGCTTTTTTGCTAGCCTAGCGGACCATATTAATATTAACTAATGTACATAATAGTGAGAGAACCAGGATGAAAATTTAATGATATATTAAAAAAAAAAAACTCATCATTATTGTCACTTGAGACATTGGCTAGTTAGCTACCCCACAGAGCCAAAAGCAACTTTGCTGGTATGTTCTTCTTAAACTTCAACTTAGAGTGTTTTGGAGTAGAGACTAAACAATACAGTTTATTGTGCAACAGTAACCTACATTTGGAAACAAGCATATCTAATCAGTCTATCCTCTTGTACTTAAAACATTAATGGAGCTACAGCCACACAACAAGATTTTTTACAGGTATTTTCTGGTCTGGTTGTAATACATTTAGGTATTATTTGTAGAGTCAATTCTCCAGTGGACCTCCATGATGATGTCAGAAGTGGTTCATAGGTTTGTGAAGCAAATGCAAAGCCTCTGAAGTACAGCTTTGTTCAGGGGCTCTCAAAAATTTTGATGTCCCAAACAGACACACATTAGGCCATATGGTCCATATTGATCAGATTTAGTCCAATGGACAGGATTTTTGTTGTTTGTAACTTCTGTGTTCAATTGTATAGAGTATACCATTAATGTGAATACAAGCAAATTTATGCACATCATGTGCAGTACATGCTGTAAGCTAATTTTCTTTGTATTCTCATACTTACTGTATCTCTTTTTTAATACACTGCAATATATTGATACAGTATCACCACCTTATCGTGGTGGAGGTCTTTGTGTACCTCTGTCACCCTGGGAGTTGTGTTGTCTGGAGCATTTAGCTCCTGGTGGGTCACCCAAGGCAAAGAGGCCACAGGTGAGTAGCCAGACCAAGACCAACAATTCTAAAGCTCCTATGGATTGTCCTCACTGTAAAACAGGCACCTCACCCAGAGTAGGGAGACTGAGGCCCCCTGCTGGAGCCAGACAGACAGTCTTGGCTCTGCAACAAGACTCCTGGATGGGGACTGGATTCTCTTCTTTCCTGGAGTTGCCCAGATGAGAGGCAGCAGGCAAGCATGGGGTTGCTTGTTAGCCCCCAACTGAGCACTGCTGTGATGTTGGAGTTTGTTCCATTGAACAAGAGGGTCACCTCACTATGATTTCGTATCACAGGGCGAAGCCCTGATTGTCGTTACAACATATGTGTGAAATGGCAGTTTGAGGTACTCAGCCTGGAAACACTGGAAGGTATTCTGTCAAAGCTGTCAACTGATCACCACCTGGTGGTGAGCTGGATCAGATGGTGGGGGAGACTACTGGATGGACCTAAACATGTAGTAAGGGTGAACTGGGAACATCTGGCACAGGACCCTGTCCAGAAGATCTTGAGCTCACACCTCCAAAGGAGCTTCTCCCTTATGCCGAGAGAGGTTGGGGACATGGAATCCGAATGGACCCTGTTCAAAGCCTCCACTGTTGAAGTGGCAGCTTTGATGGTCATTGGTGCCTGTTGTGACACCAACCCAAGAACCTGGTGGTGGACACCATTGTGAGGGGAGCCGTCAGGCTGAAGAAGGAGGCCTTCTGGACTTGGTTAGCTCAGGGGATTCTGGAATCAGCAAAGAGGTACCAGCAGGGCAAAAGGGTTCCAGCTTTGGCAGTTGTGGAAGCAAAAACTTGGGCGTGGCTGGTGCTTGGGGAGGCCATGGAGAGAGACTTTCGGTTGGCCTAAAAGAGGTTCTGACAAACTCTCAGGCAACACAGGAGAGACAGGCAGACTGTTCTCATCAAGGATGGGGAGGTGCTGACCTCCTAAACATGACAGACACGCCCTTCATGGAGGAGACATGGCAGCGAGATTTTGAGGGGGAGGGGGTTACTCATCTCCCTGGTGGGAGTCACTGAGGTAGTTGGGAAACTCACAGTGGTAAGGTGCTGGAATTGCAAGAGATGTGCCCTGAAAAGCTGAAGGTTATGGGTGCTGTTGGGCTGTGTAAAAATAGCCATCATTTTGAGCAGACTGAACTGCCTGTAACCAAAATAGCCCCCTGTCAGTCTGCACTATCTATATGGACTATGACTCAGCCAGCAATAAAGTTAAGCTCCGCCCCCTCTTGGCGCAGATCACAGTCGCTCCCCAAAGACGTGGACGCTAGCCCCAAACAGCGGGAATCTCAACTACTGCTTCCCTTGTGGATTCAAGTTGGTGGATCTATGGTGTGTGTCCACTAAAAACGTGAGTCAGAACTTTGGGGGGTAATTAAGAGTGAATATAGGTCAAGCTGCTGTTCACCCTCTTGACCGATAGATGGCAGTATAAGCCCTAATAATTCTCTCTCTTAGCTCTACATTCTGTTAGCAATCACTGATATAGTGTTTGGTCAGTAATATGGGTCTGCCAGTGCCTCGGCTCTGCAGTAAACAGAAAGTAAAATTTCTGGTATTCCGTTCCCACTTTATCCAATCAGGAGAGAGAACTCCACAAAGAGGCGGTCCTCTGTGCGCATTCACGATAAGGGGGACGTTCAATCTGAAAACGGTGTGCAACATTTTGCTAAGGTTTCCGGGTTGAATGACATGTTCCCTGAAACGGTGTTCAATGGTGTGCAACGGGCGTACATTTTTTCTCATTTGGTGGGTGTGGCTGTATTAAAAAGGCTGACATAGGTGACACACTTGCCTAAAAAAAACAGTGTTCAACCATAGACTGTATATAAAGATGGACGACGTGTCTCCACTTCCTCCCACTGTACAAAAATGAATCCAAAATATCCCGTTTACGAGTGCTACCATCTTGCCCCGGTGACGTCATTTGGAGCCAGAGCCGGGGAGTACTGAGATCCCGCCCATATCTCCCGACTGAATTGCTAGCACATGCTCCCTGGAATTTTGAGCTAGCCTAGCTGCCCCAATCTTAACCATCATTGCCGCTGGTTGTACTACGACTGAAGGCTTGATAAGGTAAATACAACAACTAAAAGTCAAGGTTATGGAAAGTTAGCATTCCGCTCGACATTCCCACATACACCTCCCGAGCAGAAATCCACAGGTGCCGGCTCCGTGACAGCTGCACTAAGAGTAGCTGTCAATCACAGATGTCACATCCCCTTTTTATAGCATCAAATAACTAATGAAAACCAAACTTATCAGAAAAATGAATACTTGAACAAACATCAGCGTGATAGGAACTACATGAGATGACAGGAGCCATCTTTGGGAAAAATTTATTTGACATGTAGTTCGATTTTTTAGTTTGGCCCATGTCCCATCTGCTAACATGGAGGGGGCGGGGTTTATGACCTATACTACAACCAGCCACAAGGGGGCAATCGAGACGTTTTGGCTTCACTTTTGGGGAGCTGTCACGTCGTCCATCTTTATATACAGTCCATGTGTTCAACGCACCATTGTTTCTGTTTAAATAAACTTTTTGCTACGTTTTGTCGGGGCTTAACGCGACCCAGGCAGCAGAATTTCAGTTAACTGACCACGACAGAGAAGCTACCAATTCCAGTGCTCCCAGGAATGGCTTATATAACCAAATACACTACGTGATTTGAGACGGCTGAAAAAAAGTAATATTGTACGGTGCTGTGGCGATTAGGGGTGGGCGGATCGATTTAAAATATCGATAGTATCGATACTAAAGTTGGTATTGGGTATTGATCGATACTTGTGTGATAAGATCGATTCTTAAGTTTCAGTTTCTCTTCTGTACAACGCTTAAGTTTTAAGTTTTCTATAAATATTTCTGAGTTACTTAATAAAAGTATTTTTATTTGCCTGAAAACTTTGTCCTGTGTTTTATTATCATCATAAACATGATTAATTAAAGGAAAACTTACAAAATATTAAATAATCATGAAAATTCAAGTTTTCAGTCAAATTTGCATAGTGATGATGCATTCACTTAATCAATTATGATACATTGCTTTCCCTTACACAAAAGTAGATGGTAGTAGTAAAAAGTATCAGTATTGGTATCGGTATCGGCAATACCGGCCCTGTATTTACCCTGTATTGGATCGATACCAAATTTTGCAGTATCGCACAGCCCTAGTTGCGATGACCGCTACGCGTTCATATGATGACATGGGGAGGAGGGCAGGGAGTACTAACTGCAAGAATGGACAGGAAGTTGGCTAAAATGCTATTATCGCTTACTGCTGCTTTAAGCGTTCAAATTATCAGTTATGTTTATATAACCTCCATTTGCTCTATTCTGAGATATATGCTGTTTTCTGTATCCCAATACTCTCTGCTGTCACAACAACCCAGTGTCCCCATGGCGTTTTTAACAGTTTTATATTTTATGTTTATGCTGTACAAAGAGAGATAGTGGTGATGATGCGTATGATTAAATTAGTCATACAATCTCTTATTGCAATAGTTTCTGGTGAATTAGATTATTGGTAATGAAACTATTCCCATCTTGCAAGGCGATACTTAACAGCCTATGGAAACCCTCAAGGACCCAAAATTGAGAACCAGTGGTGCATGCATCTTAAGATCATGCATCAGGCCACAAGCCAAGAAAACAAACCTGGCTCTTTTTCTCCCTTTCGCCATTAGCGGTGCTCACAGTGGGGGAATGCCTCCGCTCTCTCCTGGCCACTGTCTGGTAGCACAGACACAGCTCAGACACCAGGATTAATTGCCACAACACAATCTTCAAAACCATGTCTAACATTTTCACAAAGCCATTCACTTTTCATATAGACTTAAGAGGAATCCTCAAAGTTTTTGGTAGATTGTCTAGTCGGTGAACTTGCCTGTGAAGTGGTTAAAATAGAGACAACAAAATCATCCATGTATTCCTGGGAGATCATTGGCTTCAGTGCTCCATGCTAACACTTCTAACATGCACTATGTTGAATGATAGTAGGTGCCAAATTAACTCTCTAGTATACATTACATTGAGCAATGGAACTCACTATTTTCATGCCATTTTGCCTGCATTATGTGTGGGTGCATGCAACATGAGCACTTTAGGGGTTCCTTTCAAGTTTTCCATATAAAACATATGAACTTGTGCAATTGTGAGCGCGAAACACTCTTTCCCTGTCACACAAGTAGGCTACACTCAACTTACATTCTCTCTCATATGAAGGGAACATCACACTACACTCCATCTGCAAAGATACAAAGAATATGTTATGAAGACTTTTAGGAAACTTTTGAAGCCACTCTACAATTCAGCGTAAGTTTAATATAATACACCAAGCAGCAGCTATAGTAATCTAAAACTTCTAAAAGTTGAGAAAAACATTAAATTATTAAATTGCTAGATTCTTCAGTGGCGTTTGGTATGATGTTCTCTGCATAAAAGAGAGAATGGAACTTATCGGCACTACAGTGAGTTACAAAAATGACCAAATGCATATTGTTCTTACTAGCAGTAAATAGTACACAAATCAAAGATTTAAGTGCTCTACGTTTTTAATGTATTTTCATATAAAATGATAACGTTAACACTAACAGTCAACAAGAGATTAGAGATTGAGAAGCAGAAACAAATCATGCACACACCACTCAGTGTGACTATAAGGGCAAAATGGCATGAAAATATGGAGTTCCCTGGGTGACAGTATGCTCTCATTACTGAAGTCAACCAGTGGGACACAATATCCCAAAAACTCACTATATTCTTTAACAAATTTCTTCTACAGTGATCTGTGATGCTGGGTGTCCTGCAACCTCACTGTACTTTGCTATGGTGGTTTGAAGGTGTATGTCCAGTACCTTGATTTGCGGAGTAGACCCTTGCCTGGGGCTCTGGGTTTTCATGAACTCGGGTGGCCGGCTCTCCACCTTTACCTCTGCCTTCTTGTCTGCTGAGCGGGATGGTTGGCCCTTGGGTGTGGAGCTTTCATGGCGCTGAGTATGAGGCAGGGAACTGGGCAGAGGTGATGGAGCAGCCTCCCCTGGAGACACCGGTGACATGATGGGGGCACTGACCGGGCGAGTGGTTTTGTCTGGAGTGGATGCCATGGCTAGAGTGCACAGGAGATTAGGGTTTCAGAAACCAAGCGTAAGACTTTTTAAAACCATTTATATGCAATGTGAAGCTGCCTTTAAAGGATAATTAGCCTCTGCCCTTTTTAAAATTTGTGTGGGTTTTCCTGTGGCAAACTAAGTTTAATCACCAGAGAATGTGTCTACCATTTTTTTTAGGTCGATACTAATAAAATGTTATAAAGCATGGTGCTGTTAATGAAAAGTAGACCCTATCCAAACATAATTGAACAGTGTTATATTTATGTGCACATTCAGAGAGCCCTCATAAATTGAACAGGGCAAGATTGGGTGTGAAAATGTAAACATTGGATCAAAGAAGTATACAACATACCATAGCAGCACAGCTCTGACAATGGTGGATTCTTATAATAATAATAATAATAATAATAATAATAATAATAATATATTTAAAAATACAATTATCATGGCCAATACAGATACAATAATCAATAATAATTTCATATTTTTGTATTTTAAAAAGCTATATCATAACCTGTAGTTTATGCACGACTGAGGGTAAGATGTAGTGAGCAAAGATGGATGAGTTAATATTTCATAGCTCTGACCTAACCAAATCTAACTGACATCACTATTGTTAACACAACAAAAACAAAGAACAGTTCTGACTCCTCAAATGTTCATTTATTTTTTCTAGTACATCCAACTTGGGTCATACAGCCCAAGTTGCAACCCCACTTAAAAGATTTGTGACTTGTAACTTGCAGTTTTCCCCTCCTTTCTGAACCCTAACAGAGCATGTACTGCAATTTGCAATCATGTTGTCTTCCTCTGAAACTGTGGAAAACCTCCACACCAGCAATGCCATAACCAGCTTTTTACAAGAGCACATGTGCAAAAGAACAGAGTGGATAAGGAAACTGACCTGTAAATACAATAAATACACACTGAAAATCGCGCAGGAGAGTAAAAACTTTCTGTTCTACATGCTCATTGAAGAACGCTGAACAATTTTATGTCAATGTTATCTGCAACAAAAACGAGAGTTTCCCCAAGTTTAGTGAAGCTCGGTGAAACCCCTGTTTTCATAGGCGCTAATGTAACTAACATTAGAGGAAGTCTGGCTGTGTTTTCTGCAAGAGTGCAACAGTGTGGAGGATGGCATGGTGAGGGAGAAGCCCAATGAGCGCATACGGGATTTTCAGTAATTGGTGTACGGTAATAAAACCTGGTGACTCTTGGTAGCCAGGTTTATGTGTGCATGTAAACATACTCACATTTAGCTAATAAATAATAAAAATAAAAAATTCCTTTTTCTGACGATAATATATTGGGCCCGATATATTGTGCATCCCTAATAATAATAATAACAACTAACTTTGTAGTTGCTAGGCGGGTGCATGTCAGTTGCTAGGCGGTTGCTATGGTGTTCTGTATGGTTGCTAGGGTGTCACCAGGCAGTTGGTACAGTGTTCTTGGTGGTTGCTAGGCTGTTGCTAGGCAGTTGCATAGCAGTTGCTGTGGTATGATATATTGTGCATCCCTAATAATAATAATAACTAACTTTGTAGTTGCTAGGCGGGTGCATGTCAGTTGCTAGGCGGTTGCTATGGTGTTCTGTATGGTTGCTAGGCTGTTGCTAGGCGGTTGCTAGGGTGTTCTGGGTGGTTGCTAGGGTGTTGCTAAGGAGTTGCCATGGTGATCTGACTGGTTGCTAGGTGGTTGCTATGGTGTTCTGATTATTTGCTGTGGTGTCGCTAAGGAGTTGACATGATGCTCTGACTGGTTGCTAGGCAGTTGCTAGTGTGGGTGCTACATGGGTGCTGCACTTGGTCCCTGCCTGCCTATGTGTCAATTATCTTATGCTCCTCCATATGTCCCTATTGTCCCAGGTTATAGGTCCAGTAGATAACAGGCATTTCCAGGCATGCCATATCCACACCATAGACTGTATATAAAGATGGACGGCGTGTCTCCACTTCCTCCCACTGTACAAAAGTGAAGCCAAAATATCCCATTTACGAGCGCTGCCATCTTGCCCAGATGACGTCATTTGGAGCCAGAGTCTGCGTAGTAGAGATCAGGAAGTACTACGGTCCCGCCCATATCTCCCAACTGAATCGCGAGCACACACCCCCTGAAGTTTTGAGCTAGCCTAGCTGCTCAAATCTTAACCGTCATTGCCACTGGTTGTACTACGACTGAAGGCTTGTTGATAAGGTAAATACAACAGCTAAAAGTCAAGGTTATGGAAAGTTAGCGTTCATCTCCTCTCCACATTCCCACATACACCTCCCAAGCAGAAGTCTACAGGTGCCGGCTCCGCGACAGCTTCACTCAGAGCAGCTGTCAATCACAGATGTCACATCCCCTTTTTATAGCATCAAACAACTAATGAAAACCAAACTTATCAGAAAAATTAACACTTTAACATACATCAGCGTGATAAGAACTACCTGAAATGACAGGAACCATCTTTGGAAAAATTTATTTGAAGTGTAGTTTGATTTTTTAGTTTGGCCCATGTCCCATCTGCTAACATGGAGGGGGCGGGGTTTATGGCCTATACTGCAGCCAGCCACCGGGGGGCGATCGAGACGTTTTGGCTTCACTTTTGGGGAGCTGTCACATTGTCCATCTTTATATACAGTCCGAGTAATACCTAAGCAGGCTGGGGGAATGATTGATTACATGTAACAGGAGTACAGTAATCTGATTACAAAAATGGCTGACTGTAACCTGTAACAGGTGATGTAAAAAATGGACCACAGATGCTGAAGACACATGTGGCTACTTGTGGCCATCTACAGGAATATTCAACGTTTCGGGCAAAATAGCCTTTTTCTGACTTACCCAGAGTGAGACAAGAAGTTCGATACCATTTTCACCTCTGTATGTCCACTGGTTCCGTGGTTTAGGATAAGTTAGATAAAGTTGGATGGTAGGAACTATAACCACTGAACATGTTCAGTGGTTATAGTTCCTCAGTCTGGATAAGTCAGAAAAAGGGTATATTGTCCAAAACATTGGAGTATTCCTTTAAAACTTGTTTGAGAGGTTTAAATTGTGAGGATACAATAACTGGCATAATCTTCCATCTTTTGAACGACTAATACAGACTGTAGGACACCAATCCTACTCCAGTTAGTCAGAATAACCTGTCTAACTGCATAATCAGGGGATTTGAGACAAGTCACGCAAAGGAACATAAAAGCATGTCACCTCTCTGAGTCTTTTCGTGGATTAGCCCAATAATTAGTGCTCTGTGAAGAATTAGAATTTGATCTGAACACTGCTAGTCTGTATGTTATTATTAAATCTGGTGTCTGATCAGAGAAATCATTCCAGTGTAGCGTGGGAGCATTTTGCTCAAAAGTCTGTAAAACCTGCAGTGAAATCGGATTCACCCTGCTAACCCACATAAAACTATTTCGTTAGTTTGGGTCTAAATGGAGAGTTTTAGTGTCCCATGATGGGCTAAAGGCTGTTCCAGAGGATTTTCCAAATTGTATTTTTTGTGATTTGACAATATGTGACAATACTGAATATATGGACACAATATTAGCTTTTAGCAGCTTAAATCTCAAAATATCAGCATCAGCCTTAAAAACACTTACTGACCAAATATGGACATGAAAACAAGAAATAAACTCTATCAGTATCAGCCTTCAAAAACCCCATATCGGTCAAATCCTAGTGAGTTTGCATCAGTGTTGGAAGAAAAATTGCATTTCACAGTTCTAGCTAACACTTCATTGCAATTAGAACAGTAGCACAGGAACATAAAGAGCAAATTGTGTGTGTGTGTGTGTGTGGTGGGTGTGTGGTGGTGTGTGTGGGGTGGGGGTGTGAGACCACAGACCACATCCTCATGATCATCACGAGATAAAGCCCAGCCCATTAATCCATCGTACATTCAAGTATAAAA
>OMKZ01022796.1:0-11577 GCA_900302535.1 Neoniphon sammara | reverse complement strand
GTCTTCACTTCCATCAGCCTCCTGGCCTCTGTCGCTCCACTCCCCACTGCAGGGTCTGAGTCAGTCGGGGAGGCTGAGGCGGCTCTGCTGGCTGGTCCACCCGGAGGGGATGCTGACGAACCATGTCCCCCGCTGGAAGGTGCAGCAGCCGGGGCACCATCCCTAGCCAGCCCTGGGCCTGAAGCTGGCGTTGGGGCTTCTGCCTGGTGCCTGCTTGAACAATACAGCCTCTTATGCACATAGAAGTTATTTATGTTGTTGAAGGTGATGTCGCACTCGAAGCAGGTGGCCCCTTTATGAGGTGGAGTGGCTGTGGCAGTAGCTGCAGTTGCTCCAGAGGGGAAGAAGGCGGCCGGGTTGTTTTGAGGAATGGCCTGGCCCTGTTTCAGACGGCTGTGAACCATCTCTGACATTTTAGCCAGGATTTCTGAGGCCGGAGGCAAGATGGCTGCCTCTGGGCTAAACATGTACTGCGGGAGAAACATCGCTCCTCCTGGCAACACCGACCCTGCCCCTCCCACATGAGCGGGGCTAGAACCAGGGGTAGGACTCGTTGGTTCTGCCTTCACGGCTGTGGCAGATGGACTCTTGGGAGACGTCGATGTCTGAGAAGAAGCTGTGGCGACATGCCCCTCATTTGTCCTTCCTCTTGATTCTTGATCCCCCTCTCCTCCACCAACCTGTTCCTCCTCTCCACCTTCCCCCATCTCCATTCCCTGCTCTTCTGACTCTGAGTCTGAGCGAGGTTCCTCTTTGATCCTCAGGTCAGTAGCTGGAACATCAGGGGGACTGCATCCTCGTGGTGTGGCCGAGCCACCATTTGCACCTGGGCTAGAGGAGTCTGGATGGGGAACACAGGCTGGAGGCTCTCTGTCCTGGGGTGAGGGCTGGAGCTGGGGGTGGTCGACAGATGGCGGGGTACTTTGGCGAGGGGTCGGGCTCCTCTCGGCTGGAACCCTGACCTCCAGGTGGGTACGTACGTGCTGCTGAAGTTGGGCAGGCGAGTCGGAGTTGTGGCCACACACCTGACACTTTAACACCACCCCAGAATCTCCTGGACTGAGACCTGATAAAGAGAATTGGTGTTAATGGAATACAACAGTGGTTTATGGTTTGAGTGAGACAGAGTGGAAAAGAAGAGAAATAAATAGAAAATGTATACGCTAAAATTTTCCTCTAAATCTGAGCTGCTGCTCTCTATTTCTCTCTAATGGAAAAACAGTCATGAGTTTTTGTGAAACCATTTGTATTATTACCCTTAAAAGGGAAATCATTTGAAGCTTGAAGATAAGGACGCACTGCACGACTGAACATGCTGAAAAACTGGACATTGCACATTTATCAACTGGGATTTGAAGATTTTTATTTCATTATGTTTTGCAGAATCCCACACACGCTGTGACCAGTTGCATTTGGAGAACATACACAGGGTGTTCTGGTTGGATTTGGGGAATATATATGCTTGACAACTAGTTGGCCTGGGGAACATGCACTCCCAGAACACATGCACCCCTCAAAATCTGGTAAAAACACAAAGCCTCACATGACTAAAACAGAACATAAGCAAACATGGAAGTGAGACATTTTTCTTTGCACACATTTCTTTCTTCACTGAGTGTCTCTCAAGTCCTGACTTCAGTTTGTTACTTTTATTCAGATTTGATTTATTTGATTTCAGCTGTAAAAATCAAACATGTCTAAAATAATGGTAATGGTCCTGACTGGATTGGGAGGCAATAAATTAAAGTGCTCAACACTCACCTGTATGGCCACTACAAACTAGCAATGATGCAGAATTGTGGCTATAATTGACCTAAAAGTCATGTAGTGTGTCCCCATCTTACCCAACACCAGAATATCCAGGGCATGCGAGATGTGTGGCACAGCAGGTAAGTGTGACTTACCTGTGGCCAGGGGCAGCTTGGGCAGGCCTGGCCCCGGTGAATAAACCTCACTGCGGGATCCAGGCTGGCAAATCATATGGCTGGTGACCAGATGGCTATAGAGTATATCCCTTGTGGTGGAAACAAAGCCACAGCCATGACACACCCCATTCAGCGTGTCTGTATGGACCTTAAGGTGACGCTCACAGTTGGCTTTTGTGGTGAAGGCCGACAGACAGATGAGACAGACAAATGGACGCTCACCTGCGGAGATAGGGAATTAGCAAGAGAGAGAAAGAGAGATGGCTAGTAAATACATGAGAATGCAAATCACTTCAGTGTTTTCCATTAATAGCCTAGACTATGGCGGCCCGCCACAGTCTAATTTGTCCCGCCATAGTTTCAAAATGAAACAAAATATTTTTTACACTTCTCATAATAACATGAAAAATCTCTAGCATTGTGTTGTGTGCTGTTGCTTCAGCAAAGCATCTCTCACTCCCAGTCCCGCGTATCATACTTTCAACTACAGGTTGAATTTACGACTCACAGTGGGAAGTCGGAGCTGATGAGGAGTATGTGAATGCAGCAGCAGTAAGGAGGGAGGAAGAAGTTTGCATTAAACATTAAACGTTAAATAGAAATATAATGAAATATATTGAATGAAATAATTTTATGTATCAAATGGAATGAATTGTGTCACTCTGCTTGTGAACAGGGGTATCCGATTGGTAAGGTGTGACACTCATGATACTTCATTATATTCTAAGTGTGTCCAAATTTGATCTTGTAGCTTTTGTCACTATAATGGAGAGCAATGATCAAGAAGAACTTGCTAGAAATCCATTCATAAGCCATATCTAAAAATGACAAGAGAATATTTCGGACCATTGTCCACTCTAAACCGACAGATTCATGATCTAATTAGAAACTAATTATTTATCATAATTATTTAATAATATTTTGCCAACCACCAGTCATTGCTCCACTTCATTCTCACGGATTTAATGGATAAAAGTTTGTAAGTTTTGGATATGAGTTGAAAGAAATTTGGTTTGTAATACATTTGTACAAGTTCCGGTACAGTTCTGATACATGTTCAGCATCAACGTTATCACCTCTGTCTTATTAGTTCACATACATAAAGCTTGCTCTCACCACTGTGTGTGCGCATGTGGATCTCCAGTGAGCTGGCACTGGGGCAGCTCTTGTTGCACTGGGGGAAGGGGCAGATGCGCTCATTGGGGTAGGACTCCTTGGGTTTATCCTGTGGTGGGGACGAGGCCGCAGTGGGCTGCTTCTGTCGGCTGGCGCAGTAGTACATGAGGTGGGCCTGGAGGTTCCTCTCACTACGGTACCAGATCCCGCAGTCCTTACAAGGGAAAATGTCCTCTGGTGGCCAGCAACACATCAACACATTGTCAGCTTAGCGATCGAAAACATGCATAAAGTGCTATTCAACCAGTTTACATTGGAGAGACTTAATGAAAAGCCTGATTCAAGATAAAGCAGAGATCGGCATGGGCATCAGTTGGATTTGACAAGGTGTGACAGCTGCCATTCAAATTTGGATTAAATACTTTACATGATGTAAAATGTGCTGGTAATCTAATTGGAGGATATTCATTCCAGAGGAGCATCCTGCTAAAGTTGATAGTTTGAAGGCCTGTGTCTGATCATTTATCAAAATAAATGAATAATAATTACATAATAGTCAGTCATTAGTCATTTCTTCATTTTGTCCACAGAAACTACAGCTTGTTTTGGAAGTTTTGGTGGCAAATGCTGTCAAATACAGGGACTTTGCCATAGCAGTTTTACCAGAGACACTGTATGACGGCAGCTGAATCCAACTAGCATTATCACAGAAAATTTCCAGAAAATTGTCGACATGTGCAAAGCAAAGCCCACAGAACACACACTTGCATTCACCTTGTAAGCCAAATCCACACAATACTTGTACCTACAATATACACCCACATCCACAGAGGGACACCAGTTTTCTACACATCAATCTAAACCTCTAACAGCTGGAACAAGCACACACACACACACACACACACACACACACATTGCATTGCTCCAAGGGTCTCCAAGGCAACAGCCACAAAGATTACAAGGAGTCATACTAATCCTGTGTCATATCATCTAGGTTATTTTTGACAACATGCTCATGCTTATGCTTCATCTGGGCTGATTAATCACAGTCAAAGCAAACTGTGCATATCTGTGCGTGTTTGAGTGTGTGTATGTGGATATACATTCACATGTGCCCATCACTGACATCAGTACAGCAAAGGGCCAGTCGGTAACTTTATGTGGGGATGCCATACGAGGGGAGACTGCTCTGCAGTCAAGCGACGGTAACGGTTGTGAAGGAGTTGCAGCGCCATCATGTGGTTGAAAGGGAACATTACAAATATCGGAAAACCAGAGGTCAAATAGACTGTCATAGTCTGCAGGCAGGAGTTTATATTGGCAGGGCTGACAAAAAGAATAACAAACTAAGGTAAACCGGAAGGGAGACTGTTAAAAAAAGAGGAAGGGGAAGAAAGAAAAAGATAAAGAAAAAGGAAATGATGTGAGTGATGAAAACAAAGGCAAACTATAGCCAGCAAATAATCCTGCTGGCTAAAGTAACATCACATCAACATAATAATTAGCACTAAGCTTCAGCTATATTTTGGTAAATTAACATGGATATTCACCATCTACAGGTGAGCAGTTACATTTGAAAGTTACTTATTTATTCACCTATTCTATGTGCTGCTGCCACGGCCCTACTTTTTTGTACATTTTAATTTTAATATCATACATATTTTTCATTCATATTTCTACATCAGCTGTTTTCTCCTTTATGCTCTCTAGCACTGAAACTGTCAGCTGGGGCATGTTTGATACCACCCCTGCTCAACTGTTATTTATACTCTACTTTTTCTGCAGTAACAACTCTATTTCCCCATGCAGATCGTTTAAGTTTAATTTAATCTTTGTCTTACTTTCATTTCATTTCATCTTTATCTTATCCCCTAAAAAACGCACCCAATATCAAGCCTTAACCTCTTGAACTTTTCCCTTAAGTAGCTTAAAAGTTAAAAAAAACAAAACAAAAAAAACATTTTGCATATTGTACAATGTCACATAGATGTTCGGTGTCAGCTGGTTGCAGCTTCATTGAAGCTCCATCACACTTATATTGAGGGAAATTGAGTGAAAAAGCCAAGATGCCGTTGTTTTGTGGCTGCAGCATTACATCAAGTAGAAAATATCTACATGTCTTGTGCATCATTTTATACACATTTCCCTGGAATTCAGCAGGACAGATTTGGGATCTATGGCAACTTTGGGATCTCCATTAGACTTTCAATTAAAGTTCTGTGGGTTTGACCAAAGCTGCGTGCATTTGTAATGACGAACCCCTTGGTGGAGCTGAAGAGGATAAAACGCAACACTCACTATTGACCACAGCAGTGGCTAAGATGGCCGCCATGCCGGCTTGCTGTGGGAGGAGTTGGATTTCCGAGCGCAGCGCTGCCGGATACAGTGGCTCCTCCTTCACCGCGGGTTTCTGAGTGACGAGGCTGAGCGGAGGGGAAAGGCGGTCCAGCGGCGAGGAGGAGCAGGAGAGGAGTGAAAGGGAGGCCAAGAGGCTTTCACCAGCCACAAGCTCTCTGGTCACCTTACAGAACAGCTCCTCACCTGAAACACAAACACCAGCACGGTGAAAACATGATAAAAAAGAAGTTTTTGTGTGAAGTACACCTTTAAGAGGTAACAGTTGCGCTGACATAAAGTTTCTGCAATACTGTATAGTGTAATACCATATTTAAAAAGCTGCACTTTACGGCACTTCAATGCAGTGCGCAGGCCTATTTTTGAATATCCGGTGTTCATCTGGTGACGTTTACCTTGGCTGTAGATGGAGCAGTTGGCAGCCGTGGCGTCGGAGGTCAACGGGACTCGGCTGAGCCAACAGTCTGGATCTTCACACACCAGATTCAACCTGGGGCTCTGCGCAAACACAAAACACACACATGCAAACACGCAAAGAAGGTGAGGAGGAGGGCGTCAGGAACAAACGTCATTAAACATTTGATGAATAATAGTGCAAAATCACAGCTGTGATTAACTGATCATTTCGAATGATACAAATGCGATTATGAAGCAAAAACTGCACCATAATGTAACTGTGGAAACTATATGGCAAGATTAAAGGTCAGTACGATTTAATTTAATAATGATAGTAGATTAATTTAAGAATAATGTGTTCTCTGGTTTGTGACAAGGATGTTTTTATACTATGTACTATATCATAACTGATAAAGAAAAAATTTAAATAAAGGAGAGCCATGCAAGTGATACTGCTGCAAATATTAACAATGAATATTGACCATTAAAACAGAACTTGGAATTTTAATCACCCATTACTTATAATGGGTGCTTGATAGGATTGATGGGTGTGTCAGTGTTTTGATTTATTTTGAGCGCAAAGTTATTTTTATTTGCATTTAATATTACTAATGTTATTTCCAACTGTTGAGCACTGTGACACAGTAAACTATCTTGTCTTTAGCTCTAAACTCTGCGGACTCTTCTTAAGTTGTAGCTTGACAAAAGTCAACTCAGTTAACCTCAACAAACTAGTTAGCTAGTTAGGTAGCTAACAGCTTATTTAAGATATGACTATGAGCACTGCTATGCTAACTTTTACTACAGCTACAGTAGATTTGTTAGCTAGTATGCTAATCAGATAGGTTAACAAAACAATGCTAACTGTTTGATCATATACTATGGTTGGCTAGCTAAGAGGCTACACTTTTGTAAACACAAAATACATGGGAAGTATTGGTGCTGAAAGTCATAACAGCTCAGAAATGAACTAATTCCAATATGGCCGCCTGAGCATGCGTTACGTCACCTGAAAGTCCTCTATTTCCTGTTAAGTATTCATTTTCTACTTTATCTGGGCTGCTTGACAGTAAGTCAAGCATGAGATAACCACAAAAACCCATCAAACATAATTGCAGTCAACTGGGAAAACACAGACTGCCCAGTCTACGGCCAGTAAACACCGGCTTATAAAAAGACGGCGGGCGAGCAGTGGACTTTCACAACCCAAGAAGGAAATGAGGAAATGAGGGGAGCATGAGCCGAACAAAGCCGCGCAGAGAAGAGGGGATAGATATAAATGAGAAGAGAGGACAAAGGAAGAGAGGAGGAAAACAAAGAGAGAGAGAGACCCCAGGAGAGAGGAGGGAGAAGAAAGGGAAGAGAAGGGAGATCAGATGAGGTCGGCGGGCCGCTATTCAGCCGGTCGCCATAATAAGATCTTCTCTGGATACACTGGACAAAGACTGGGAAGTCAACATCTACTGTGTGGAGGTATGAGAGAGAGACCGACAGCGACGGAGAGAAAGAGATAGAGATAGACAGTGAGTGCATGCCATTGAATACATAAAACACACACACACACACACACACACACACACACACCTGTGCCTCCTTAGTACAATCTTGTCTTTGTTCATATGAGGCTCAAGAGCATTCCCTCTGACAATCACTCCCAGGACAGGCTTATCCCTTGTCTCCATGATACAACCACACATTTGATAATACTGTGTCATCTTACAACGCGTTCATATTCTGTTGGTACGCTGGAGACGGCAAACCAGATGTTCACTGTTTTCAAAGTTTGTCGCCAATTTGCGTCTGCAAAATTGATTTTTGCCAACTTCTGCTCTCTATGGTGACATTCTGGAAAAACCTTGCTTGTAGACAGAAGTCCTGCCTCACTTTCATTCAAATTCCTACTCCACTTCCCTGCTTGGATTCATATCCAACCAGTCACATATTTATATGACAGAGTAAGTGTTTCTTCTTTTTTGTTTGTTTTTGGGTTTTTTTTGGCATCACAATGGCAGAATCCTGCAAAATCAATTTGACAAGATGGTTTTTTCCCATTCTGGTTGACTGATATCCCATGATAGCTACCAGTAAGGCTTTTTTATTGCTGTACACTAAGGTGCTGCTGTCAAGGCTTTTTGCAGATGAGAGCTGAGGTGATGCAGTACTGCTGAAACTACACCAGGAGGCAGCATTCACTCAGTCAGCACCAGACCTCTGACCAAAGTACCTGCAGCCTGCTGGTCACTTAAGGGTGAAAGTAGACAGGATGGGCCGCTCTGCCTCCGAGAGCTGCTTTTGCAGTTACTTGTGTGTTATTTTGTTGCTCAGCTGCCTGCTTTAACACCATGGTTTGCACTGATGTTAAGTTCCATGACTCTTCCATGACTATCCATAACTAGCACTCAAATTTGACTCTTTCCTGGTTTGTCAGTGTTGGTTTTCTAAAGGGATAAACAATTGGGTTTTCAATGCAGTTGATCAGAAAACCAACTTGATGCAACAAACAAGATGTAAACCACATTCTGCCACATTCCATTCCCTGATATTCCCTGATTCCCATGGAGAATTTATCAATTCCCAGTCGGGAATACCCCTCATACAATTCAGTGACATTTCAGAAATTTCACAACCAGTGGCAACCTCATTTTACATTAGGATTGTTCTGTATTTTTCAATGCCTACTGATATTTCAGACTATGGTGTCCAATGCTGCTGTTTTTGTATGGTATGTGGAGTCATCATTTCCACTTCTATATATTTTTTCCAACCCATCCTAAAAAGCAGATTGACCAGGGATCTACTACCTTCATAGGAAGAAAACCGGGAAAAAATGGAAAGCCAAAACAGGGGGAAGTGATGGATTCACGGTGAAATGTTTCACCCGTTTGGTAAGAAAGGATTCCTCAGGCCCACACTGATGAACAATCTCACTGCACATGTATATGACCTCCGTTCTTTTTGTCTACAATGATCCGCCAAAAACCTTGTTTCTCCTCCCAGCTCCTTATTTCCCAAATCCGACCCATTAGAGAAAAAGGAAAAAAGGCTGCACTGATCCACAAGGCGTATCAGTAATCTGCACCCTACCACTCCATTTAAGTGTCTGCTTGCCTAGGGTGAAAACCTTTGCTTCATTAGGATATGGACTGATCTGAGAGATAGAGCGTTAACAGGAGCTGGAACTTAAAATACCTCGGGAAGATCGACTTTTGTGGGAAGACAGTCGGAGCAGCGAGGGGAAGGACAGAAGGAAGGCTCTCAGTCTGTTGTACATTGAAGATTGAGGCAGAGCGTATTGTATTTCATGGGGAACTAGCGCTGATGTGGAGATACGGCTGCCTTTGTTTTAATTTGTAACCCAATGCTGGAGCCGTCTGAGCTGTAAGTACTGCTAATTTGTTTCAGACTAATTCATCACGGCCATGGCTTTGGAATTCACCATGATAGGCCAGTGGGGAGAGCTCAGTAGCGCACAAGTGGAAAACACACACACATACACACACACACACAAAAAGAGAGAAAAAGAGAGAAACACACTCCCACAAATCACAAGTTGTTTTGAGAAAAAAAGGGACAGTTAACATATGAAAAAATACTTGGAATATTCTGAAGTTATTATTTATTACTTATTGGAAGTGTAATACTCTCCCATCAGTCCACGTATGAAAAAATAAAGGCAAAGGAGGGTCCACATAATTTCAGAGGCTCTTCATAAAATAGGTTTCAACAAATATATGTGTCCACTATTAGCCTTTTTATTGGCCAGCAGGTGTGTTTATTCCCTGCTCACAGCTACTGAATTATCATTTTATTATTTTTACATCAGAGACATTATTCCAGTGTGGTGCAGAAAGATTGTACTCAACTATCTGTAAGACCTGAAATAAAACTATTTCAGGAGTCTGGCTTTCAGTGGAGAGTTTTAGTGTCCTGTCATGGTTTAAATGCTGTTTCCACTCCAAGAAGAATAAATTCCAGGGGAGGACGCTGAATTCTTGCAAAATAGTGGGTTTGAGAATCTTCAGTCCAAAAATATCAACCACTGAAAGCCCATATCGCTCAAATCCTGGCATAAACCACGTAGCAGCCAGTAGACTTCACGGTTAGATGAGGATCAGGAACCTGAAGGTAGGGCTGGGTGATGTGGACAAAATCAAATACTGTGAAATCCTTTGACCGAATACCTCCTAAGTACAGAAAAGTACCGGGAAAAAACAGGAAAAGACAACACTTAAGCCATATCATGACATTACGATCCCAGACGATATCTAGATTCATTGCAATATCCATAGCCAATCGGTATATTGCCAAGCTACCTGAAGGCCTGAAGGGGAAAGTTCCAATCAGCTTGGGATTTGGAACTCATTGGGATTCAGGAAACATTATAGGAGGTACAATGACATGCATACAGATGCGCCAGCTGTCTGAAGGGCCTGAAATCACTGAGAAATCCATCAGTCACTCACGATGTGCTCTACATGACCACCGCCAACTTCCAGACACGTTTGCAAAGTTGGGTCAACATTAACCATCTTTGTCCGTCAAAGCATATTTAGACGGACAGCTGCTACCAAAGTATTACAATACTATTACAGTACCACGACACCACAGCTACAAAGCGTATCTGGATCAATCATCGCTGCTGCAGATAGGGATACATTTTTCTATTCATTAAGTACCAGGAAGCAAAATCAAGAGGATTCAACCTGTAGAATAAAAGTGCAGCACAACAACTGGTTATGTCAAGAAATTATCTACAGTCTCGACCTGCAACAGGAAAAAAAATAATTCATGATATTACTCATCCCAAAAGTATGACTGCAGACTTGTCGGACACTCACAAAAACAGATACACTCGTGCAAACAGATACAGAAACACACACTCACACAGCTTAAGAGCCAGATAATGAGAATCAAAGAGGCACAGGGCCAGATCACAGTTTGATGAGAGTGTGGTATGTGTGTGCGTGTGTGTGTGTGTGTGTGTGTGTGTGTGTGTGTGTGTGTGTGTGTGTGTGTGTGTGTGTGTGTGTGTGTGTTAGCGTGCACATATGTGTGTATAGACTCTCATGAGGGGTTTGAGCCTGGGGCAGTATCCAATCAGCTTGAATTACAGCTGGTTGGTTGTACTTTCCAAATGGTCTTAAACCTGGGATCAATTCTGACCATATGCAACTATGTCACAATAGAGAAATGACACAGCAAGAAGCAGTCTCTCTTCAAACAGTCATGTAAGTCGGTGTAAAAGAAAACAAGGAAAAATGTCCTTGTATTTTATGATGGTTTTGTCTTGACATCTGTGGTGTGGAAAGTTCCTGCAATTGCCATGGTGTCCTGGCTTGGCAACTCCATACCTGCTGCCTCAAGGTCCCTAAACATTCTATTTTCACCCAAAGTGATAAAAAAATGACAGCATAATATAACTATGACATAATTACACTCAAATTTTGCTCCACTTATCTGGAGGGATCTTATAAGCAACTGTTAACTGTCCAGAAAATGCACAGAGGAATGTCATTTTAAAAAACAGAAGATTTTACCATTAGTTTCACTTTTGATCACAACTGGGTTATAAGCATTGAGGGACCAGTTACAAACTCTTATCCCTTATGACTGAACAGTGAAATTTTGACTATGATGAACACGTTGTCAGAATTAGTCAAGGATGCAAAGCACAATGTAAGGTTGATGGCTATACACACACACACACACACACACACACACACATATATATATGTGTGTGTGTGTGTGTGTGTGTGTGTATACATATATTTTTTTTTTATTTGTT
>OMKZ01022793.1:13906-35973 GCA_900302535.1 Neoniphon sammara | reverse complement strand
AAAGCACGGCCAGTCACTGTCGCAGTGGAATTTTGGTGAGTTTCTCCTCGCCTGGGTGCATTTGGTATTTTGGTGGCACACTGTGCACCAAGGTGGGAGGAGAGGCGCAGTAGTGGGTGTGTTCTCCCTGTGACACAGTGGAATTTTGGTGCCATGGATGACCGCGATTTGCGCCCACCAGAGCCCGCCTGTTCAGACCAGGTCAACAGTGCGGCACACCTAGGTGTGTGTTATTTTCATCACTTCAGTTGGTGAAGGCGTGTCCAACTACACATCTAAGAAACCAGAAAAACACGGTTTATGAATCTCTCATGATGGAAAAATATTTCACTATATTGTTTATGAACTTTGGCGCACATGTGCCGGTAGTTAAATGTTCATATCGACAAAACTGCTGTGTGGCGCATGGAGATGAAATCATACCAATACACATTCATCCCTACTAAAGCTGGTTATCTGCACTGTGCTCAAGGATGAATGTATTTGATTTGGAGAGTGTTGGAAACACATGAAATTTGGAATTTTTCATTGCATTTCCTGCAATTCTACACAAGGTGCGCCTGGCGCATCTGTGAACGGGGAGGGATTGAGATGAATTGGGTGTGTTAGGGGCTGGAGCTTGGTGTGATTTTGGTGAGCACTGATTGCGCAAACAAGCGAGAGAGAGAGAGAGAGAGAGAGAGAGAGAGCATAAAGTAAATCTGTACACAATTTCACAATTTCTCCCCCTTTCTTGTCCCTGTCTTCTATAAATAAATATTAGTCTAGTAAATTAATTTCAGAGAATAAAATGCCGTTATGATCGCTTTCTTTTCTCGACAAAGTAGAATCTTATAGAATCTTGCTTATTGTTAATTTCCAAGCTGTGATTTTGCTTTGAAAATAGTCAGGATATATCACAAAGCTAAGTGAAATGAATGTTTTTGGTTATATTCTAAATTATGCTATTTACCTTATTGTGTTCAAAAAAGTATTTGATTGTCACCAAAATACCAAATGCGTGCCGTCACGCCCCCTGTGCACTGGGTATTTAACCGCAATTTGCGCAGTGCGCCAAAGCACAAGAAATTAGGGCCCAAGATGTTCAATACCATTTTCACCTCTGTACAGCCACTGGTTCAGTTCTTATGGGCAGCATTTCATCTTAGCTTAGCCTAAAGACTTAAAGTCTACAGGAATCATCAATCAATCTAACAGCAACTCACTCAACTTATACTTCTGTATAATTCCTACCATCTAACTTCTCCTAAAACGACCCTCATTTCTTAAAAAAACATTGTGAAGATGTGTATTTCATATATAGTGATACATTGTGTAAATAAGACAGCTTCAGAGTTTCTGTAAGGTTGTTGGGGTTTTTTTTTCACTTTGATGGAACTAGGCTACTGACCCCTGTAGACTTCAAGTCTTTATGCTAATTTAATACGAAATGCTGGATGTACAGAGGCGGACGTACAGAGGTGAAAATGGTATTGAACATCTTGTCTCACTCTGGGTAAGATGGAAAAGGGTGTTTTGCCCAAAACGTTGGAGTATTCTTTTAATACCAGGGATTATTTCAACATCTGTGGTAAACATCAGCTTTTGGTGTCAGTCCCACAGAGCTGCCATCTCACACAGACGTTCAACAAGGGAGAGAGCCATCACAGAAGAGCCTGAGATATTTTTGCACCAACAATAGCCTCAGTAGACCAATTCAGCCATAAGACATGATGTATGAGGGGTGCAACACTCACTATTCTTGCCTGGCAACAACAGATATCCACATTGTTCTCTCCACCTGCAAGTAAAAACCAGAGTGAGCTTAGCTTAAAAGCACATTGGTAAACGTACAGGATTTTTACTGATATTTACTTATTATTGGAAGAGAAGGATCAATACACAACCACTGGCTTCAATATTTAAGATAATATATCCACAAAATATATGGATTTATACCAGCTGGCATTATTTTGGTCACAGCTAATTGGAACAAGTCCCTGCCTCCTCGGGGGCTGTCAAATGGCATTCTGGGAAACCGAGTACACAAGTTGAGGGAAACTGGATATAACACCATCACAAAGTAGCTCTTAGAATATGCTTCGAACATCACAGATTGATACATAACACCGTGGGAGTATCAAATAATTTCTTTTCCTTGAACTACATATGTACTAGCACCAAAAGTTGCAGGGATAATAGCACAAAAGATAATTGTCTGGCTTGACATATTGTTTAAATACAACAGTTACTTCTGTATATTCTGAAAGGTTTTCTTCAAAGCAGCATAAAAGTGAAGAGAGGAGGCAACAATATTGTTAACTCTCTCCCTGGTTACCACAGATATTACCATGGTAGCCTATTCTACTTTTCATTAAGCATATCCTTGCTTGGTCCTAAACAGAGTGTTTGACTATTTGACCTGAAGAGTCAAGGGAATTTCTTTGATGTTTGTCATGGCGATAGCAGCATCTATAGAGGGTGTTGCTGTGACTAGACCATTTTCTTTCAAATTCATTTGTAATTGTTGAGAGCTAAAATGTCATGGTCAAAGTTTCCAGTCGATTCTGTTGTTAAAATGTAGATTGTGTGGGCAGAACATGAAAAAAAAATTAAACTTTACAACACATAAAATATCTCTTGAAGTAACTACAAGGAGCTTTTAGCTGGTTATGAAACAGTCTCACTGTAATAGCAATTCCTCTGTATGACCTACTTAAGCAAACGAGAAAATCAGCGAGAAAATTGGCTATTTCTGTGTAGTTACTCTAAAGGCCTGCCACCGACCCAGTGGCAGATGAAGCAATTTACGGCACGCAGACAGGAAGAGTCTATGTTTACATTACATGTATCATTGTAGCATGATGGACAGGAGTATGTTGCTAAGAAAAGGAAAAGGGGAGGACATTTCTCTTCATTTGATAACGTAAGTAACTCATTTTTTTTTAAAAAGACGAGAGAAAAAGAGTGCCAGCGACCACCATCGCCATATCACAATTTTTAATCTCACATAGCTACAAATAGATACATTACCTCATCGCTATGAATCCTGCAGTGTTTATTAAAGAAGAGCAGCATTAAAAATAAATTGTGTCTTTCTGTTCCTACTGAAATGCTCCTTTTTTCTTGTACTCCCATAATAAATGTGACATGCCTTTCTTGTCCTCTGTTGCCTATTTTGTTGGTATTTTTGATGAACACATGCCATTAAAGACCACTGGTCTTAAACCACTTAAATGCTAACTGGCTTCTCGTGGCTAACAAAAGCTGGTTGCATAGTGTACTATGTTCTAGCTTTTGCAATTCTTATACGTGGCTCAGGTGGCTATTCATTTCTGTAATATTTTATCTGTATGTTGTATAATGCTGTTGTAAAGCACTTCGCGACCTAGCATGTCTGTGAAAAGCGCTATACAAATAACTTTTACTTAGTCACTTAAAGTGATGTTAGAATATTTCGTAGCATTGTTTTCGTAGCATTTGGAGTTTTGTGAGTTTGTAGTGGAGCATTATACAGCAGATGTAACAGGAAGTGAGACGAAGCCTCTCTGAATGTTGCTAATGTTAGCTTGTTAGCCATCACTTTGTCTTTTTGACATCCTAATTCCTGCTTAGTTAGCATTCTGTGACCATAGACCAAGTCCCTTTTTTTGGTCATGCTGTTGTCTGACATATGTCTGACAAACATATTTTAGTGACAACTCATGCATCTCACTGAAACTCAAAATAGGTAATGACAGCTTGAGTTGGAGGTGACTGAAAATAAACAAAGATATTAACATTACACCATTGGTAAAAAAAATAAAATAAAAAATACTTTCCATGTGTTGCAACTCCACTTCGATTGTGTCAGTCAAACTGCTCACCTGAAACTCATCAGATTAGAATACAGCTGTTGCATTTCTTGATTCCCTTGAAAAGGCCTCTGCTATTAAAGTTTCCGATGGCCAATGTAGCACTGTGGCGCGGGGGGTGGGAGTTATAAAGGCAACAGACCATTCAAGGTCACTTATTGTGGTGAGTAACATTCTTGCTGCAATGAACCATGGCTCACTCCCTCGTGTTTTATAGCTTAAATAAAAACCTGTCCCGTGTTCAACAATCCTGCCTAAAAAGAAAAAAATAAATAAATAAATAGATCCAGTTGAAAATTAACAGATTCACTTTATTATATTATTAATTTGTTCAAATAAAATTTGGTTACAGCTAGAAGTTTTCAGCCCATTGCAGGTACAGTGGCAAGAGAAAGTTCATGAAGTCACTTTTAACTAATTTTATTATTACCATAAAACTTTTTATTGTAGCCATTACTGAATACAGGCTTTTATTACCCCGCCTGCAGATTATGGCCAATTGACAAATGTGACTAATGCAAATCCTGAAAACAAACGAATAGGAAGAAAGTATATTTCTGCCCTTGAAAAGCCATATGATCTCAACATAAACACCTACCCAACACAAGATGCAATGAAATGAAAGTAGCTGTGTGATGCTGATGTTGAAAAGCTATTTTTACAGGCAATGTAGCAGTTTTAATTTTTTAATTGGATAATTTTTGAAAGAGACTATAATTTAGGGCCAGTTCCATAGTAGTTATTTTTATTTAAATGACTGCACATGATGATCAGGTGCCATTTGGATTAAAGAAAAACTTAATCACCAGGCTGGCAGTTGGTTCCTATGTTTTTCCTCCCCATTGCATAATGGAATTACTTTCATATAGGAAACCCCAAATGTTTGATTTGGTTTTTGATAGTGAAATAAATCCTTAGGTGTTGGCGGTTTGCAGTTTTTGTCATACACACACACACACACACACACAGGCGGTAGGTATTTTTTTGTCTCTGTGAAGCAGCTCCAATCACACACACAAACACACACATACACTCACGGTTGGCAGTAGAACGCTTGCCAGTGTGCCAGCTGTGGCATGAGGCTCCAGATCCATCACAAGCCAACAGGATCAGAGCAGCGAGCCTGCACTCTCTCTCCCACTCTCCTTCTGATTCTCTCTCTCTCTCTTTCTCTCTCCCCCTCTGTCTCTTTCTGATCCCCTGTCCCTCCCCCTCTCTCGCTTTCTCTCATGAGAAGACACACTCAGCAGGCTGCAAGCCATACTTTTGTTCCTACTGAGAGGTGAGATCAAGTTAGCTGGTTAGCTGGTGCGCGGCGGATCAGTGTGAGGTTCATCCCTGGGATATGAACAGAGGCCACAGAGGGAAAACACACAAGGAATCAAGCAGGCATGGGGTTAAGAGCACAATCTGTATGGTGCCCCCATTTTAAACCCTGTTGCCCTACTACTGACTTTATTGATGTAAGGGATTACCATGTGACTTCAATCTTGAAGTCACATGGTAACAGCATTTTGATGGTTTCTTGCTTCCATAATTTGATGTATTTCAGTTGAAACGGGATCCTGGGGAAAGACATGAGCAGAGAGGAACTGCTCAAAAGTGTGTGGGTAAACTGTGATTTTCCCTTAAATCTTCCCTTAAGTACCTTCAAAGTAAGAAAAAAAATTCCATATTGTATTACAATGTCACATCCATATTGTGTATCACGTCAAATAATTAAAATGTTCAATGAAGCTACATCTCACTTATATTGAGTGAAATATTCAAAGCCAAGATGCCATTGTTTTATGGCTGCAGCATTACATCAAATAGAAAATATCTACATGTCTTGTGCATCATTTTACACATTTCCCTTTAATTTAGGAGGACATATTTGGGATCTTTGGAAACCTCAAGATCTCCACTACAATTTCAAATAAAGTTCTGTGGGTTTGAACAAAGTTTGGCAGTGCAGCATTAGCAAATCCACCTGTGGGAGCCACAGAGTTGAACAGAGTAGTAAAAATGGCTCATCGGACAAGGTAAATTTGACTTTCAGTGACTGTAACTCTTGTAATGAAATTAGGCAATAACATTGTGTGTGCCGCTAGAAAATCAATCAGGCTAACCAGAAATTATTTTCAGTGTAAGCTCTTTGCATAGGCTAGTATGCTAATTAGCAGCACACCGGGCTATCCGGCCTATGTTTGTCTTGCCTGGTTAACCCTTCAGACCCCAGTAGAATTCTAGAATGTTGCTGCAGTTCACTGAGAATTCTTACTTCCATGAGTGCTTTCACTGCTCATTCTAAACAAACTGCTCTAACTCAAAAACAAAAAGAAATTCACACTCACAATTTATATTCATTTTAAGAAACACAAGTTCTTCTTTAATTTGGTGCCAAATTTGTGGCAGAATAATTCACATATAATTTGTAAGATACCATTTAATACAACATATTTTTTAAAAGTACATAGAAAAACAACACCACATATCGCCATAAAAAATTGCTAATTACTGAGTGGTCTTTGTAAATTTACTTTATGCTCTCTCTCTCTCTCTCTCTCTCTCTCTCTCTCTCTCTCTCTCTCTCTCTCTCTCTCTCTATATATATATATATATATATATATATATATATATATATATATATATAATATTTATTTATTTATTTATATACACTTTCTAAAGACTTTCAAAATGCACAAGATCTAGAAAATAATTTCAGGTCGACATCATAAGTGTGTGATCCACAACTGCTCTCCCTCCCCTTCCTTTAGTGTCAACAAATCATGGGAGATTATTACATCCTGTTTACTTACCTGGTATAAATAATATGAAATGAATAGATGTAGTCACGTCAAATAATTAAAATGTTCAATGACAGATATGTCAACCTAAAATAAAGAAAAAGTAGCTTCAGGTCAAGATCATAATAAGTATCTGATCCACAGTATTTCTATCAGCTTCCTTCCTCTAGCATAAACTTTGACAGTCAACGAAACTGATCCCTCTTTTCTTGGCTTCAAAAATACAAAATATCCTATACTTCACACCACACAGTAATATATGGTGACCAGATAACAGAAGTCGACAAACTCATATGCAGAAAAGTCGCCACAACGTGTCAGTCCGCAGTACCAACTCTTTGTCGCTCTCTCTCCCAGAAAACAGTGTCCGTCTCTGGTAGTGATAACAATGTGGGTCCCGCCCACTGTGTAGCAGGTGATTGCATATTGTTTTATCAAACAAGAACCAGCTAAAAACATCAGCTCACACTGTCATCATCAGTTTCCACTATAGATGGTAAATCAGGATCAGGATCTTCCTCACAGCACAATCATATGGCTTCCTTTAGGGAGTAAAACCGGGTCTGCTTTGGCGGTGTAGCCATTTTTAGGATTACAGGTGAGGCAGAAACTTAACCCAGGAAAATAAACAAAGAGGTCAATGTCACTATATATATTTCGGTTCCGGTTCATTGATGACAAGTGTATATAAAACAAATCCCATGGCTTGATTTTACATTTTTAATGTGTTTAAAGGAGATTGAATATGACGGGCGCTCTTGGGTGCTACAGTGAAATATTGAAAGGGGCGCTCATGGGTGCTATGGGGTCTAGAGGGTTAAAATTGCTGACTAAATATGACTTTCTTATATATCTTTGGTAAAATAGGTTTATCTTGTAAGTTGTAATTGGCTAAAAAAAGATGTAAAACTCAAATTCATCAAAACCTCATATGAATAGGCCTAAATTAAGATGCTAAAATAAATTCTGGATTGCATCTTTAATTCTCTCAGTTTATTCAATTCAGTCAGTTAAAAAAAAATCCTTAAATGCAGGTGATTAATAGTTTTCATTAGATCAGCATGAGTAGATTGCCAGATTAAGCTTATTTTTTTCATGTTTAGTCCTCATATTTAACACTTATTGCATAGAAATGTGACATAAATGTAAAGTATGATCACACAAGAGGGCCAGCAAACCTAATGAGGTGCTGGACAAGGCACTGAATTGCCCAGAGGCTAATAAAACCTTGTACTAAACAGTTACTATTGATTAAGTCTTAGCCTCTAAATGAGTTGTTGTAATAAAATCAATCTTAATTTTAGCGCAACACTGGCCCTTGCACCTCCATCAGTGCGAGGTTGGTGTTATAATGTTCTATCTGTGTTGAGGGCAAATTTGAGCATTTCAGTTCTCACATCCTACAGTGAAAAATTAATATATTACTTTTAATTTGCATATTTGTACTGTATATTTGTTGATGTTTTGAGTGTTGTATATTGTATGTTTCTTGTATTTCCATGTTTGAATGTTGTTTCATTGTATGTTTCCATTGATGTTTTTATCCATTGTTTTATTTGATGTTCTCTTCTGTAAAGTGTCCTTGAGTGGCTTGAAAGGCGCTTTTTAAATAAAATCTATTATTATTATTATTATTATTATTATTATTAATAATAAATAATTCTTCAAGTGCGCTTGTGCAGTGTTACCTTCATGATGCCTTGTCATCTTCTGACACATTTTGTACCATCTATGATGTGAGAGGACATGATCCCTGAGAAGAAGCACTGGATGGATTGAGCACCTCAATAAAATTTAGAATAATGCTTTAAGTTTACTGCAGTATTGGAGACGCTCAAACTGCCCTCAGTGACTGCATCTATCATGACTCTGTTCTGCAGGCAACACCATCACCTGTCTCATCTGGAGGAACTGCCAGCTGTCAGGGTCCAACACTATTTTTTTTACAGGAATTACACCTTTTCACAACTCTGGCTGACAGCCTAGTGCTGCTCTTCATTGTGGTGCTTGAACTTACTGTCAAGTACCACCAACAGGAGCCATTTTTTATTTACTGCAAAGGCCACCAAGCCTCAATGTGGCTTGTGGTGCTGTTTACAGCGGAACACTTTTTTTTACACCTGAAGAATAAAGGCCAAAGTCAGGACCTCAAGATGTGCTGCGTGGACTATTATTATAGTATTCCTCCTCAGTCATTTTTTCACCATTCCTCACTGCTGGTCTAACGTTTCAGTCTACAAGAACATCCAGACCAGATGTATCTACAAACTGGAGGCCCTATCTCAGTTTGTTCATGCCCTGGTGTGGTTTCAGACACTGCAGGCCTACATTTTGCCCTCGCTTATCATCCTCATGCTCGATGAGCCAGATCTCACTCAGTAATCTGGTTCACATCACTGCAGATTTGACCTCCAATGTCAACAAGGTCAACAAAGAATCTGTGGTGCTTTCAGTGACTGTGCCCGTAAGTTTTGTGCTGCTGTCTGTCACCTGTATGATGGATCATCCTCCACAACACACCTGTACAGTATGGACCGATATGATTATCACCTCCAGATCAATGTAGCAGTTGACAGACACCATGCAGTATCTAATGTGTATGTGTATGTCTGCACTCAATCCAAGTTTCATCAGGAGCTCTCAACCAAACAAAATCCAAATGAAACCCTTGTAAAAACTTCAGTGGCAACTTTGATATTCATCAATACTGGCATGGTGGTTTTTGAGGAATTTTATGGTCTTTCCAAGTGTCTGGAACAGTGGAAAATAGATATGATCTCATGGCAAAGTCCTAACCACTTTATGGCTTCATTTCACTTGCCACGCACCAAAGTCTTTAACTGAGGTGTGATTCTGAATGCATTAGATTTTCTCTACTGTGGCATTTGTTTATTTTACTCATTAAAGAAGGTTTAACAGCTTCCCCTCCATGTTAACGATCTTCACGCAGATCTGCAATGTTTGATTTGGTAAGTTTCATTTCCTAAAATTACTTTCCAGGCAGAGCAAACAGACAAAGGAGAGGCCTGAGAACCATTTTCACTCTTGGCAAAACTTGTAAAAATCCAACTTCTGTAACTTGAATCAGACAAGTTGCAGTGGAAATGTCTGCTCTCGTTTTACTGTCTTGCTTGATCAAATGTTTAAATGTTACATAACTGGCATGAAAATATTTCTCTGTACTCATGAAAAGTTAATTCAAAATCAGTATTGAGTCTAATAACCAGTGGTGAAAGTAGATTGAGGTTGTTGGTGGTAACTGGCTAACTGTTGATTGTGTTGACCTAACGTTAGCAGATGTGTTTTCTTGCTGAAAATGTGCGCTCACATTGGGTAGGCTACATTGGATTTTTGGCAGGCTGCTGCTTTCCCCTCATCCCGTTACTGCCTACCGGCACTGAATCTTTTAGTGGTACGGAGTACTGAACCGTATCAGCCTCGTTCACCTCTGCTAATAACTTATACTTATTAAACTCATCAATTTATCATGCATTAACTTATCAAATACAACACTACAAAAACTATAGAAAAAAATAGAAATAGTAGTCATTTCACACTGAAGAGAATGTGATCCATGGCAAAAAAAAATTTTTTTGATGAAAGTTCAGTTAACTTTATTGCATGAATGGTAAATGGTTTGTTGCTGTTGTTTTTACATACAGCAAAGACGCTCTCCAAACAGCATATGGTATGGTACAGTATGTTGAAATGCTACTTCTTCTTGCCACCCTTTGGAGCTTTGTCTAGTCCTTGGATGTACTTGCGGGGAATCTGATAATGATCTGAAATTCAAACACAAGATTTTACAAGCTATATTTATCTGCAAAAACACTGTTGAAATTGAGAAGAGGTGCAAGAGATTTCAAAAAATAATAACATAATAGTTTCCAAACCTAGCAGCAAATTGCCGACTTGTTGAGTCTGGTTGCCTTGAATCTGTACCAGGACTCTGTCCTTGGTTCCTGGCAGTGGCTGCAGGACTGAGCTGGCCTGGACTCTGTGCTGCAGTGCGGTGGACACAGATGTGGGATCCAAGCCATAGACTTCCAGGTTTTTTATTAGAGTCACCTACAGGGAGGCATTTCAAAGAAAGGCACATGTTGTTCACCAGTAGAAGACAAGCTTATTTATTGTAACTCTGACTTTATTGCCACTTGATAGCTCCTGGAATTTGCTACACATTCTATTCATAAAAATGGTAGACACATCAAGAAAAAAAAAGTTTACAAAACAGTGCTTGCTGTGAAGTTGTGAATGATTATCACCTTCTTGTTAGAACCTCTAGAAGCCACAGAGATGTCTATGGGCTCAATGTGGCCTTTCTTTATCAAAGGTGCTTGGCCTGGGAACACAAGTTGGTAACACTCTTGCATTCTTCCAAGTGTCCTGTGAAAGTCAGGTGGCAAGGCTTAGCTTATATCAAAACACTGTAAACATACAATAAAGCCAGTGAGTAGCTCTTTCTGAATTGGTGCCCTGAAGACTCTTTTAGATACCGTGAGGTGAATCCTATTGCACGTGCATGTGAACCTGAAGGCTGGCTAGCAGCAGAAAGAGAACAATGTAAAATTGGAACATTCGAAAAGTAACTTTACATCAGAAGTACCATATGAAAGAAGCCTGTAATAATAATAAATTAAAACCAGTGCTGGCAAACCATTCAAGTCAAAAGAAAAAAAAACATTTAGAATTGTCTGACACAAAAATGCTGCTATCATTTTATTTATGTTTTACATACTTTCTCTTGGCACACACTGTAAGAAATTACAGGTCAGAATGAGAGTGAATACAGTCTTTACCTGCTGAAGAGATCGTCCCACTTGAGAGCCATTACCTCCTGGTACTCCGATTTCTCCAACAGGCAGTCGCACAGGATGGGGTTTATCACGACATAACTGACAGAACAAAAAATGATTGAGGAAAATAGCACTGAAAGGAAACCATGGCACAACTACAGCTTCTGTCACGTTATTTTGTCAAAATAACACCGGTTCCACTGTACAATTTAAATACCATCTGCTTACTTTTTATTGGTTTCATCCACCAGCTCATTTTTCTTGACATACTCTGTGATAATACTTCTCACTTCAGTAGGCTGGAGTATTGTTCCTTTCCTGTGGTGAAGCCGAGGAACATGTCAGTATGACAGAAGCACCAAAGAGTAAAAGGAATTAATCAGGAATTATTCAAGGTATCTACAGACTTCAGGGGGCCAAATTTAGGACTTTTTAAATGCTACTGGGAATTGAACTTACAACCACTTTGAAAGAGAAACACACACACACACACACACACACACACACACACACACACCCCACCACATATATATACACACCCACACCCACACCCACAAAAAGAAGTCAGAAGTCGCAATCAAATACAGAACAGCAGCTGTGGAGCTTGTAGGTATTTAGTATTTTGCCCTGGGAACATTTTTGAGGAGTGGATGCTCTCATGCACGTTAACTTAAGCCAACAGGTTCAAGGACAATCTCTCTCCTACTCAAATTACTAATCAAAAAAACACAGAGAAGTGTGGATAAAAGACGATGCACACTCTTAGGCACGCACAGACCTCTTGTTTGCATCCAGAAAGAGAGGCTCCAGCCGAGCAGACACAGAGTACAGAGTTGTTATCTCAGGGGGGTGGTATAGTTTTTCTCCTTCCCCTCCATCCTGCGCTGGATCCGCTGCTATCTCAGCCTCCTCAGGAACGTGGAAGGAACGTAGTCTATAAACAGTTCATGTAATAAAGAGCAAAGACGCCAAGCCAGGTCAGCCAGAATCTGGACAGGTTTTAAATTTGAATTTCACCCAGGAATTTGTCAAAGTTGAAGCAGGGCATGACTCACTCTGGATTTTTCCAGTGCACCTCTACAATGCTCTCCACTCCCTTGCTCAGTTCTTTCACCTGGATGAGGTTATGTTGCTGCTGCATGATCTGTAGAAACTTGGACAGCTGTTGACAAAAGAATCAAACAGGTTTAATGTGAATAGAGTTAGAAATGTAATCTTTTTGTTAGATGTTTCATTTCTCTTCAACTGATGTACCTTTTTATAGCTGGATTTCTTGATGTCAAGTTGCTTTCCGCTTGGGCTGCAAAAACACAAAATCTTGTGAGTGCTCAATGTAACTACCTCTCCTACCTATCACTTCTTAAAATATGAAGTATACTATACCAGCAGGAGATCATGTGGTTGCGGAGAAATGTACTGGTCAACAGGGGGAGCTCTGACTTCTTCACCTTGCTCTTGAGAGCGTGGAGAAAACACTGCAGCAGCAGAGCATCCATCATCTCTGTGGAATTAGAAAACCTTTTATTTGTCTAAGCTTGCTACCACTCCAAAACATCACTCCCTCTCCAGCTATGTCAACAACACCATATGAACCCAAAAAAACTACTGATACAGTTTAGCCAGTCTGAAAGGATGCTTGGCAGATATTAAGCGCTAGACATCAGAAAAATTGATTCAGTTCAGTGATAGAGAGAGTTTTGGCTTGCACTTACAATTACATGAAGCAGATTTAGGACATGTACAACAATTGCTATAGTCTGTATTATAATGCCCAATCTACTGTTTTAATTACTACTTTTTTATGATCGTTAACATTGGAGTGAGCGACTAATTCCTCTTTCAAACGACCCATTGCACAAATCAGGGATGCAAACAAGTAAGGGGTAGAAAAGGTGAGAACATTGCATGGATAGAGAAAACGTGCCACAACTAGGGGGGTCCAGTGGCATGCTCCCCCGGGATAAAATTTTGAAAGATTTGCTTTACATGCTCATTTCAAGTTACTTTTAAGTATATTAGCATATGCCTGAAAACTAATTCTAATATCCATTATAGGGTAAAACAACCCTACATAAAACATATCGAAGGAATCAATACATGTGGGAGCATCAACAAGACAAAAACAAGATAAAAAAGTATGCAAACAGATAGCCTGTTGTACCAGTAGGGTCAATTATTAGCTATGCCCTATGGAATGGAGAGGTTTACATATGACCTGTACATGTTCAATCAGACCATAAGTGCCTTGTCAATACTTTGTCCCATCCACAGCCCAGTGCCTGAAAATATATATATAGTATATATAAGTATATATAATTAGATGCGTGAGAACGGGCGCATTTGCTACCAAGTTGGCTAATTAGTCCCCGGACACTCCGTCAAGTCATTCATTAAGGCTATTTGATGGCTTTGCACCATGCCTAGTGCGATTGCTCCACTCCCTCACCGCGCAGCTTTCACATTAGTAATGCTGTTCTGTACCCGAGTGCACTTGCATATGTATGCACTCTGACACAGTAGGTGGTGGTATGCACCTAGTTGGTTTGCGATCATCCAATAAACACAAAGAGGAAGGTCATTCCCATTCTAAATAGCATTTTCAATAGCTGTCCACTTCCATGTTTTGGTACAGTGGATTTCACAGCTGATACGAACCATGCCCGAGTACACATGAACCGTACTCGAGACCCTCTTTTCAAGTGGACTCGGGCACACAGTTCACAGTGTTCAAACTATTCAAACGAACTGGACTTTGGGGTCAAGTGTACTCAGATCTGTGCCTGGGTCCCTGATGTGAAAGCCCTCTAAGAGCGCGGCAGTTTCCTTGTGAGCAAGCTTGCTAACCTGATTAATGTTAGCTATGCCCAGCTGTAGTGCTATGACTGTTTAATACCTGTAATCAGTTGATATTACACTACTTAGAGCAGCAACAAGATGTACACTAGCTAATGAAAGCTAGCTTACTAAACAACTAGTCACCCGTGTTGTCTGATGCCGGAGTCCAGCACGACACAAGCTCAGAAGATTGAAAACACCTACATCTTATAGTCTTACCATACATTACTTAGGTTGTTAGACACATGACTTCTCGTACCGTAGAAACAAATAGGGCCATGCTACAATGGACCACCCATTCTCCTTGACATCGGCTGTACTGTTACCTTAAAGTACCTTTCGTAAGCTCCTTTTTTCTAACTGGCAGACGTAAATGTGGCCCTCTGCACATTCAAGTGCTTTCCACATAATTGGAATTCTGTGCTCCAAACCGAGGATTTGTATTGCTGAAGTTAAAATTAACCAATTCTGCATCTAACCCGATCAACATAACAGACCCTCCCAACAACATTTCTCCTCAGATCTATGTGAATCTCGTAGGTGACCTATTTTGATCTCAAAATGGCAAATTTTGCCGAAAGGTGAGGAGTTTGCCTCTCTGACATGTAAACCAAAATGGTGGGAAATGTGACTAAAATCTAGAGCCATGTTAGTTACCTTGTGGTGTTTTCTGATCATCCTGGTTTTCCTCCCCTTGCTCATTGCCTTGCTCCTCCTTCTGCTCCTCGGGCTCAGCCACACTCAGTTCTTCAATCGCAGGACAAGCTTCATTTGTAATCTGGTCAACAGCTGCACCGGGACATAGCTCCTCTTCCGCACCCTTCTCTTCATCCTCCACATCACATTGCTCTCCGTTCACCCCAAGCTCTTCACTGTCCCCATCCACCAAAGGAGGACCAGACTTATCTCCAAATGCCCTAGGGGAGAGGATAAAAAAATAATAAATTAACAAATGCAAGTTTAATTATCACCATTTCTGTTCTGCATGGCAAAACAGGTTCCAAAATGACACTTTAAGTACATAAACGAATGTGAACAAATTGGATTATTCCAATATAAAAAAGAAGTCCCAGTACCCATTTTTTGTGTGTAATTGTAGTGATTTGTGAAAGTAATATCAGGGTGTTTCTTTCTGGCACTAGGTTACTTTGCAGAAATCACCTGCAGATGCTACCCACTGGATCTAATTTCCATTTAAAATATGAAAATAACAAGAAAGGAGCCATTTAATTTCCTCAAAAATGAGTACCATGACTTGTTACTTTTTATGTTGCCACATTATGGAAATTAAGGGAGAGATACAAATATAGTATTCTGGATTATCATACCAGAGGACCAATGAGGATATTTTGCCACCATGTGAACTCATATCACATCCAGGTAACAATACAACCCAACACTCCGCTCAAGTTCAGTTTTGCTTTTAAAGTATTTCTCTATCTCTTTTCTATCTCTCAATTAATGTGTAAAATATGCAAGTTGATGGAAGCCACTCACCAGAGATTATCCATGTATGTGTGGAGGACACACACCCCTCTCCCTTTCATGCCCACACTGTGCATCTCTCCACTGGACATTGCAGCGGTGCCAACTGCCACAGGAGCTCTGGAACTAAACAGAGCAACAGTGTCAGACTTAAGTCCAAAAAGAACAATGCATAAATCCCATGTGTGATAATTTACCTGTTGCTCACCACTGTAACAGCACAGCAGTCTCCCTGTTTCACCTCTGGAAGGCCACTTGAAGGCACTACCACTCCTGGTAGCATGAGATCTTTGGACAAGCATAATGTCTTTTGTAATTACTTTAAACTGATATACATGTGTCATATGTCAAAGTCTCAGTCTTGATTAAAAGAAGCTTACCTGCCCCTCCAATCAACTTCTGAAGCACAGGAGGCCATGTTGTAAATGTGGGCAGTATGGTAGGGTAGCGCCAAAGCATATACACTGAAACATATGAAAATGTACAATTAATATAATGATTTCATCCAACCAATCCTATCAATGTAACTCAGCAGTGAGATATTTACCTGTGGGATAAAGCCGTTTCTCCAGTTCAAAGAACACTGGATTTTTGCGTAAAACATAAAGAGTAACGGCATCTCCCTTGTGTGCATAAATCTTAACAACGTTTAGCTCCTCTTTGTTGGGGACCAATTCTGACAACTCCTCCGCAGACAGTGAAGGAAAGGCTGTGGATATATCAGCTTTCAGCTTTCTCCTACAGTCGAGGACAAGAAGAAAAAATATTGCATGTGACATGTTGCACAGTACATTCAGAGGTGGCTGGCTACCCAGCACGGAGCTTGAGCTATCAGTAAGGCCTTTTAGTGCCCTACAGCATAGTCCTATAATTTATTTAGTTAAATTGAACAAGTTACAATTCTTTGTCTTTATCAAAATCAAACTACCTTTTGTCCATTTTGAACTACAAACACTGTTTTCTTCAAGTGAACCAGGGTCAATGCAATGTATTTTCCTCATGAGCCATGTTATTTTAAGGGGCAAATGTCACAACAAAACAAAACAAAAGGAACAGACAAATAGCAACAAAAAAATCCTAAGTTTTTCTTAGGGTTATCGCCATAAATTTTGATGTAGATGTTTCATTACGTGATATTTTTCTTTACTTAAACATTTTTAGTGCCATCTGGGCACCTTGTCTCAGACAGGTGGATGGGTAGTGATGGAGAGTTCACCCTTAACAGCTGGGCCAACTAAGGTCAGCGGCTCAGTCAACACTGATCTGTCAGTGGAAATACAAGCCTAACCAAATCAGCTAATCATAGGGCGAGATGAGGGGGGACAGCTAGCTTCTGTGTGATATGATATTGCTTTGACGACTCGATTTATATTTGTCAGGTGTAACAGTTACACTGTATCCGGGTGTGTTATAAGTTGGACATATTCCTCAGCTTTCGTTAACCTAAAACACTACATACATTTGCTGTAAGCGATACAAATTGTAGTTCGCAAAAAATGGCGATTTTTAGCTAAGCAAATCCGCAATAGTGTTGGAGCACAGCAGGTCCGCAGCCAACGCCATCAACTCACCTGTCTGATCCCTTGATCACAGTGTTGGATTTGACACGAAATGGCTTGGCAAACATCTTCGTGGAAAATAGATATTTACTACCACCTATTCGGCATGTTGATTTCTGATATATTTTTCTGACAGCTAACTCTTACAACTAAACTAGCGGTATATGGTAGTTTTACAAGTCTTAAACAATCTATAGCTGTGCCTTGCTTGCCCATGTATTACATTTTCTTCACGGGGTGTTATGGTTCGACACATAATACTTTCCGACGAGAAAATGCTCCACTGCAGGGACAAATTTTGTTCCGCAGCATCAATTTGCCAAGTGCATAATCTGTTGTCTTCCCCTGAACCGTGTCAGCAAAACCAATTTCTTACTTAACCAATAATAGAACTCTAGGGTGCAAATAGGAAACCCATACATGTTATTTAGTAAAATGTCTAGTAATGTGAACGTCAAATCATATTAGCAGCGAAACTGTCATTGTAATAGAAAATTGGCTGAATGGCTTTTGACCGTGATTATTTTCCATCAAGGTAATTTCATGAAGATTAAATTAACACGACGGGGTTTCAGTTGGGTTTCCCTCTGAGCACGATCGAGTTCACACTCAGAAACTCAGTGACAGAGTCATCTTTAACTGAACAAAATTGTACAACCAAACAACTTTTTTGATACGTGAACGATTTAAAATATAGTCCAAAACTTTTTCAGCTTCGCTAACGTTAGCTCATCTCGGCTTGATATAGGCTAATAATATAGTTATAGTTAGCTACTGGCAGATGAAGGAGTTTTGTGATTTCAAGTGATAACTTAACCTGTCAGTGAGGACTAGTCCTCACTGACAGGTAACGTTGTGTGTTTGTATTCGCGTGTTTTAAAGTAACCAAGCTTACAGTTTGGTGATAAGGCTTCTTTCTAGCAAGTACCGTAATTTGGCCTTTTCACTTGAAACGAACTATGGACTTTTTTCTAGGAGAGAGCGGGAGGCCGTTTCCGCACGCTGAGAGAGTAGAAAGAAGCAGAGCTCTCACTCTGCCCTATCTGTTAAAAAATAAATAAATAAATAAATAAAACCAGACAGCTTTCAATTCTCTTACATCTCTATCTGCCCAGGTAGGCGTGGTTTCTACTTCATTTATGAAGCGAGACATGCTGAAGGAAATGCATGTTATTTCTATGTAGAAACATGTGCACATCAAGAAAAATCCAATGATACTATGCTGAACATCAAATGTTTCAGTGTTTTTGAAAAGGTAATGTGAAGATATGCAGTTCTGTCTGTGGTCCATTTTTATGAAATTATTCCTTAGAGCATTATGAAGGTCACTCAGACGAATCAGATACCTACTATGTAGGACACTCACAGGACCATCTGATCAAGCCGGTGAAATGACCCTCAAAACAACTAAATTCCTTCATGTCCTCACATGTAACGGTTTTCAACTCTCTTAAAACTTCTTATGTCATCCTTGTAAAAACAGAGTATCACTAAGGGATTCAAGGTGTATTCGCATGCTAGTTAATAAAATTACGGCCAAGCAGAACTACCAGATATTTATTTTAATTTGTAGTATATTTTGGTGATATATCGGTTGTTTCATTGAAGCGTGTTTTGTTTAGTAGTAGTAATTTGTCTTTGATTGCATGAAGGATGGATTAAACCTGAGAAAATCCGAATAATGTTATCCACTGCTGCTTACAAGTGTCTCTGGGTGCCTGCAGCTATCAACTTCATTCAAAGCTTCTCTGAAACTTCTGTTTCTGCAGATACCTACAAACAACTACAACAACTACATACAACACATTTCATTGTACCGTTGACCCTGTGTTAACCTACATATGACCAATAAAACTGAAACTGAACTGAACAAACAACAGACATAAGAGGTACATGTCCAAATTTTATATCAATTGGTGAAACATACAAAATTCAGTTTAAGCACTAAAATCACTCACTCCAAGCCTCCCCCCGACACACACACACACACCAAAAAAACACAAGTTCAAATTGCATATGATAAAGTACCTCATAATTTGAACTTTATATATATTTTTATATATATATTGCTAACAACCATGGTGCGCATGCTGCATCATTACAAAGCCATGGACTGCTGTAATGTGCTGTAATACTAAACCCAAAACTCATACCTGTTGTGTTGATTTTTTCATAAAGGTCTGCAGCAGATTGGTCGCTGGGGTAACAGCTATGTTTACCCCATTTCAGCTTGATGTCACAGGCAGGAGGAGATCGTCTGCGGGAGAGTAAACGCCCCTAATGGCAGCTCAGAAGGTTGACCAGTCGTTTCACCACAGAGTGATCAATCTTATGAAATACGGACTATCTTTGGCGGAGTCGCATTAAAAAAAAACTGGGATGAAATTCAGTGTCATTAATGCTAGTAGCTTGTTTTGGAGGTGTCTTAACAAACCTTAGGCGATGTGGTTTTGTTGTAGCGATCTTTTAAGTGCTAATTTGTTTGTGAAGAATCACGTCACAAATTGGATTTCTCCGACAACCTCCCAGTAGAGTTGGGTCTTTTGGAGGACTTAGTGCGAAGGAAAACTGTAGCTAGCCTAGCTAGCTATCAATGCTAGCGATAGGCTAGCAGTCAACAGCATGCAAGGACAACATGAGTTTTGCTTTTGCAGCTGGCTAGTTAACTAGCTACTACTTGCAAAACGCGAAGACTATAACTACTGGATTATTTCACTCATTTATTGCAGCTAATAGGCGGAAAACTATAAACCAGCATGTTGTCCAACGTACCGAACCAGAACCAACCGGCTTTCCCGAACCAACAGCAGCAAAATCTCAACTCAGCTCCTTTCCCACAGTTTTTCGTAAAACCTTACAGTCCTCTCCAAATTAAAAAGAATGCTATAACAGACGATTACAAAGTTACAAGTCAGGTCCTTGGCATGGGGATAAATGGCAAAGTGTTGGAAATATTCCAAAAAGAAAGTGGAGAAAAATATGCACTTAAGGTAAACATTCATTTTTTTCGCTTACAGCCTAACGTTACAACTCACTGCACCTTACTGGAAATTTCAGGGAAAATACAAATAAAGCTGTTTTTTCCTCACATTTTTGGGGATATGGAATGTAAATCCTGCATATATATAACGTTAGCCTACTAAGGAAGTTTGAAATGATAACTGGCAACAATCTAACCATTTTGTATTTGACTGGAAATATAGCAGTGTACTTTTCAGCTGTGGGCTGTAATGTAAATTGTCTTGGTTTGGTAAAATAACACTGACATTGTGGGCTAGGCCTAGTTCTAGTGGGATAGTATTTAATTTCTGTTCTTACTAGGTTTAAATTAAAAATGACCAACTTGAGTTTTCCATGTTGCAGTGTGGATTTGTTACTTTGAGTCAGACCTTAATTACTTCAGTTAATAAATTCTTACATTCTAAGACATTTGGAATGTCTTAGTTTTTGATGTTTACAAGGCTGCAGTGTTTGCATATGGATATCTTAAGGTGCTTGGCATGGCAGCTCCCACCCCTTCATTTGATTGATGGCTGAAGTTGCAGATGTTGTCAGGTGTCAGCGCCATCCATCAGCACATCACAAGCAGTGCTAGAGAGTTCATAATGTCACCAACTGTAATGTACTTTTTCACTGACAGGATGTCAGCCAAAAGGTAACCGAACCTTAAAAATATAGCCTTTTTTTTTTTTGGCTTTTTTTTTTAACTCTAAATTGAGCCATAATTTTCAAAATGAACATCAAAAAGCATTTAAGAAGACCTGAAATTAACTATTGAAATCTTTACCTCATGGGGAAAAAGTTTGTTGAGGTAATAAATCAAAAGAGAACTAGTGTATTTTTCCTATTGACTTCCATACATTTGGAATCCTTTTTTGCGGGCAGTTTAGTGGCCAACTGGTGGCCACTAAATGGAGGAATTACACTTCAAGACACTTAACATTTAAGTTAATTAAATGGGCGTCAACACTCAGCCCAGATGGGTGCTACCTGCTCTCCACACACTATAGGCAGTTGCAATAGCCTCTCAAAGTCTTGAAAATTATCCAGGCTCTATATGATTAAACCTAATCCACAGTTGTAATGACCACATTTCCTTGGATTATGGTTTGAAATGAATTTATACATTGTTATTTTTTAGCTACAGAGTGAAATGCTTTTAGCCTTTGCTGTATATTGCTGGTTTTGGATGGTAGTGAGTGTTGTAATGTCAGCTGTCATTCTGAGCCCCAAATAACTTTTTCCTACAGTCTCTCATGGATCAGGACAAACTACTTCTCTTTTCATTTGCTTTAATGAAAATGTATTATTTGCTTATCTACAAAACACATTTTCACATTGCAGTTGAATCCAGTTCTGGGTAGCTAACAGTCATAATTCTTTCAGGGTGTGTGTGTGTGCGTTTGTGTGTGAGTGTGTGTGTGTGTGTGAGAGAGAGAGAGAGAGAATAGGGAGTATCGTGTTAATCTGGCTACTTTTAGCATAAATCATTATTAGATCAGAATAAATTTGGTCCATTTCCTAAATTTAGTACATGTAAACAATTAAGGCCATATCTCAGAATTCATTACTTTGTGCTGTGGGTGGATTTAATCTCCCTTTTTAATGGCTTTCCATGGACAAAACAACAATGTGTCTTAGGTCATTTCCATTCACATGTGGCCGAGGTTTATGCCAAACATTTCCATTAGTAATTGGGGTGTCTTATACAGCACCTGTTGTCCACATTTCCCTTCTTGAGAAAATCTTTTTGAAAATCTTGGGACCTCA
>OMKZ01022793.1:0-13886 GCA_900302535.1 Neoniphon sammara | reverse complement strand
AAAATCTTGCGACCTCAAAGTTTTTATTGTGTGTGTGTGTGTGTGTGTGTGTGTGTGTGTGTGTGTGTGTGTGTGTGTGTGTGTGTGTGTGGTAGACGAGCAAAGCTTGCCTATGCTCGTTCTGCCTTTACTGTTACACATGTAGATGACACACAACCTTCACATGCCTTACACACTGAGGTCGTCTGCCTGTTGTCACATTCTCAAATCAGTTTTAACCAAAAGCAGTCAAGGCTTGATCCAAAACCCATCAAGCTGAGCATTTAGTTAAAAGTGTACAGATACTCTTCTTTCCACTTTGATTTCAGAAATCCTGCAACCCCTACAGCCTCCCTCTGCCTTCAGCATAGTGAATACCCCCTGCCAGGTCTCAGTTTCAGTCACTGCAAAGCAATAATTGAGTACGGATTGTGTCCTAACATTACCTCAGTGCGCTCCTCTGGGATCTATTAGTCACCCCTGAGGCGCGTGTGATGCACCCCACCTACAGAGCACCTGCTGTGATTGGTGCATTTAGAGTGGCAGGCGGCATTCATATTCAGAGTCGAGTGGTGCGTGATGTTACGTAGGAGATGCAGTTGAGGAGGTGGGGACGGTGTTGGAATCAGACTGAGATATTGATTGCTTTCCAGGCAACTTGTTGAGTGGTATTTTGACGTTGCTGATATCAAATGGCTTTTAATAGGTAGCTGAAAGTCATACCAGTGGCTTATCAGTCATTATAGAGTGTTTTAAGTCAGGGTGGGGGATGCGTTTTAGGGGGATTATTTGGCGAAATGCTCCAGTTTGATTCTGTTTTGTTTTACCCTGTTTCTGTAAATTATATAATGCCCAGTAGCTTACCGCCTCACCGTGTCTGTTTTGAAAGAGTGTCAACTGTTCCCCTGCTGTCCTCTCCAAACGCCGTTAGCGAGAAAGAGAGGAGGGGGACATGCCTGTGTCTAAAAGTAGCCTCATGCGAGAGGCCGCAGATGACTGAGAGATTATGAGGTCTGGATGAGTACATCAGCGCAGGGTGTCATGCAGATAGCATTCTCAGCTTTTATTAGGCAGAGAAAGTGGGATGTCATGGGTAAACAAATTGGATAAACCAGCAAATGGCCGTTATTCTTTCATCGCCTTTATTGTCTGCGAGCAGAGGGATTGTCGGGTTGTGTTGTCCAAAGGCTGTTTTGCAGCACCTGGATGGCATCGCTGTTTGTTTAGCATATAGATGGAAAACAAGCACACACATCCCTATCTCCGTGTTCGTATTCCCTTTAGTAATGGCGCTGAAATTATTAGATATAACATGATATCCATTAACAAAACTAGCTGCTGTAATCCTTTCTCTTTAATTGTATAATTCGATAGGATGGAGAGCAGCTTCTTTGGCAGTGTTGGACTGGCTTTGGTTAGGGAGATGAGGGTGGAGGGGTAATGACGGCGCCAGCCACTGTGAGGGCCCCTCCCATGAGGATTGTTTGACTCCACCCCTGTGTCTCATGGTTTGTTGTCCAAGTTCAGGTCAGAATGATCTCACTTTTCATGTAGTAAATAAAGTAAAGAGGTTAGGCCTCTTGCAAATTTTAGGTACATTTTGCAGGAATTGCATGCCACCTTTGAGTGGAATAAAATGTCACGAGCTGCACAGTTTCCATAGCACAAATATTTGATTTAATGAACTGTTAAGGGATGGCAATTCTTAGTTTCAAGAGCATACTTGTCCTCAAGTTCAAGTTCATTTATTTATATAGCCCTTCATCACAAGCGCATCTGAAAAGACTTTATAAGGAATATCTAATAAAGCAACAGTCAATTACAGAACAAAATTATCTGTGTATTCTGACTCCTTGAACATCAGAAACCACATATTTTTCACTGGCACAATTTTTTGGCTTCAAATGCTTTCGTTCACTGTTTTACCTAGAACTCACCCACTTATTAAGTTGCTTCGTGTTTTGCTCTGTGCAGACACATCTCTCAGAAGTTGAGGGTAATTTTATTGAGATGATGTATTTGAGGCAAAAATAAGCATCAATGGAAAAGTTGGGGAAATAACTGGACCTGAAAGTACAACAGCAAGTCATAAAGAGGCCCTCTTATCTCCATTCAGATCCAAATTACCAAGAAGGACTGCATCACTGACTGGAAGCCTTGATGTTGACATCTTCTATCCAAGTTGCCGCAGAACGTATGAAGTGTGAAGATATTAAAGGAGAATGCCACTGAAATTTATCATTCAGTTATTCTTTGTGCCCTTAGATAATGTAGTACATGTGCTATTAGTAATTAATATTGATTACTTTCCTCTATACTCAGAATTAGTTTCCATTGAGATACAGTCAGCAAAGCTATATTATTCTTAAATACATTTTTCAACCAAATTGTATAATGGCCGTGGCTGTTATGAAATACTACTACTGCAACTAATAATAATGATAATAATAATGGCTATTATGTCACTTATAGGTGAACAAATACATGATCAGTAAAGATGTGCAGTGTGCAGCATTAACTGTTCCTATAGTCCAAGTTATTACAGCCCTGGAATAATCAGCATAGCCACATTATCAAGCCAATGTACTGTTGAAATGAAGAGATCCACTCTACAGCTACTCACCTTTAGTTTAGCTGTCTTTCATTATCATATTAGTCTGTCAGCCAAAATATTTTGTTAGCTGCCCAAACTCCACATCTGCAAGACAAAACTGCTTTCCTAGTTTAATGCAGTTACAACTCAAATGTTTGCCAGCAAAAATAGCTTATGAAAACACACCTGATAGACATAAATTGGCTTTCTTAACTCAGTCTAGTTGCAACTAAAATATTTTCTGGCAAAAAGTCTAGATACCATGAAACTAGATTAGCAATGGAGTTGCAAAGCTATATTTAATACACCAGTTGGCTAAAGATCACTGACTGTGAAGTTAGGCAGTATCTATGACTGATTTATAGCCTGATTAACTTGAATTTATCTCCTGATTAACACATCGAATGCCATCTATTTCCACTATTAAGTTTGCATTATAACAATTTTATTCCACTTCTGTCTATCCGTTTTCTCTCTGCAGTTTGCAGAGGGGGTAACGAGTGTCGAGAGTCTTTACCACAGCTGTTGTAAAACACCACCATTAAGAGACTCAAGTGGTTGCCAGAATCAACAGGGTTCAAATTGTACTGGCTGTAGCTTTAACAAATTAATTCCTAGTAACTTGTATCTTTTAACACAGTTAGCCCCCTCTCCCCTCCCTCTCCACCCACTCAACCACTGACAGTTGGCGTGCAGCTGATTGACATCTTGGGACAGCATTGGTGCTATCAGTATTACAGATAATCTGACATATTACTTTACTCATTTATGTTCACCCAGCATAGGGATTATTTGTGCTGAATCCAAACCAAATGTGAATTAATCAGACCCTCCTGTGGCTGCCTTGACCACATTCAAAACTGGAAACAGGTTGTGCTATCAGATTTTTTGTTTGTTTTTCTGCCGTTGATGTTTTTATCACTCGTGTCTCAGATGCTGCAGGACTGCCCCAAAGCCAGACGAGAGGTGGAGCTCCACTGGAGGGCGTCACCGTGCCCCCACATCGTACGCATCACAGATGTTTATGAGAACCTCTACCAGGGCAAGAAGTGCCTCCTCATCGTCATGGAGTGGTGGGTTTAACACACACAAACACATAAAATCAGACTAATCAGCTAGGACACGTGAGATAATGATGTACGTGTGGTTTTAAAGGACTGTTCTGGTCTTCTTGCATGTTTTAGCACATTTGCTGCAGGTAATTGTCCAAAGGATACCATACTTTGTTTTTTAGACTTTATAATATGTACTCTATTTTTCTAAATTCTCTGCTGCTCAAATTAATGTGTCAATATTATCATGCCCATGTTTAGAAGTCATTTAAGTTAAAATTTAGATAAACAGTCTCTTTTTCAGGATATATTTTCTGTTGTGTGGGTTTCCAAGTCGAGCAGAGAGGAATAGGGTATTTGTGTGCTATTGATAAACCAGAAAACTACTTGGTTGTGTCCTAGTTAGTGGTAGGCCATGCTACCATAACTTTTGTTTTAATACAAGTAGCAGCCAAATCCACACCATATGTTTGTGTTCATGTTTGCTCACTGTTTCTCTTCTAATGTTTGATTTCCTATTAAATACGGTGCGAATGGAATGCTCTTTGGCAGCTGACTTCGAAAACTCAGATATCAGAACTTCTCCAGTATCTGAACACAGAAGCACAGAAGACAATTGAGTACGAGAAACAAACAAACTTACTAACACTGATAAAGTAAAAGTGGCGAGAATAAACCCTGGAGGGGTGTTCACTATGATGGATTACCGATCTCGAGCAAGTTTATGTAAGTTCATTTGCGAACAGTACAGAAGTGAATGGAGACAAAAAGCTGCCTGGAAGGTAGGAAAATGCATTCAAACAAATAAACCAGCATGATATGTTTTGGAAAATGAATGGCAGTAATGTAAAGTGAACGTGAGTTGTAGTTAAAGCCCACAACAACACTGGTACGGTCCTTTAAAAAGTTATAGCACATATGGACAAAAGTAGGTTTTTCCTACCCTTGCACATTGTTTGTCTCAGCTGTGAATGGCTTCTGGCAGGTTTTGGTTTCATTTGGTTTGTTTCTTTAAAGTGTGTTAGTGGAGCCAGTTTATAATTTAATCCACACAAGCTCAGGTGTGAGCAGTTGCCAGGAAAGCTTTAGGGCATGCCGCTTTATAGACAACAATTAAAAGCAGACTGAGTTTTCCTTGCAGAGAATCTAATTAGGCAGGTGTCTGCCCGATGTCTCCGACCACCTCAAGTGTTTCATAGAATCTGAATTTTATTGAGGATATTAATAAATGACTCATATGATAATTCAAATGATAATTAACAAAAAAAGTGCCAAGTGCTGGCAAGTCTTAAATGTTTTTCATAGTTGATTAATAGCTTTAAATGTGCCTAATTGATATAAGTTTTCCATATGAAATATTAATATCATTAAATGAAAGAAAAACAAGATTCTGTATTCTTCAGTATCATGTCAAATTCTTTTTAAATGCAAAGCATTGAGAATTGCAGTATTGCTGTACAGACCACTCAGTTGTTTTAATACTGTGCTTGAGTTCTGGACATTGCCAACCTAAATTAAAAAAAAAAAAAAGAAAAGAAAATTATTTGTGACTCAACAACAAGGTGAATCACAAATAAGTACACCTTGGACGCCATTGTTTTGCTCTATGCTGCCACATTATAACCACTGTAGTGCTTCTCTGAGCCAGGAAAAACTCAGAGTTGTCCACTGGGGGGAAACACACAAATCAGATCAAATAACCTCCATCCTTTTTACCACTATTGTTTTTCAGTATGGATGGAGGAGAACTGTTCAGTCATATCCAAGACAGAGGGAATAATGCATTTACAGAAAGAGGTAAATAGATTTATACTTTGTCCAGTTTTAATCACAATCCTCTTCTGAATGTTTGGGTTTGTCTGTATTTTCCTGTTGTATAAACCCCATCTTGTCCTCCTTTCTCCCCTCACTCCCTCTCTTCTCTCACTCCCTTGTAACTCAGAGGCCTCTGACATCATGAAAAGTATAGGAGAAGCCATACATTTCTTGCATGCCATCAACATCGCTCATAGAGACATCAAGGTAAAACCTCACTTTGTGTTGTTGGGAGAAAAATAAAAGAAGGTTTTTTTTGTGCTTCAGGAAATGTCTGGGCAATATATGGTTGACACATGCCTTTCACTGTATTTCTGTTCCTTTGTATGAAAATGTCTGTCAACTGATTATTCTGGTAAGATGGTGTTTTCCCCGATGTCTGCTGAGCCGTCACCAAATGAGAGAATTTAACCTATAATGAATGTATCCATCCGAAATATTTCACTGCCCCTCTGCTTCAAGCATGGAGCTCCGTTCTTTTTCCTCCTCTTTTCTGTTGTTACCTCCCCCTCAGAAATCCATCCAGCTATTTGAAGATATACAAGCTTTTGTAAACTCGTCACAGAAACAAGCCTTTGACCAGAATCTTGCCATTTTAATTTTAAAGCTCTTTTGGGTGAACATATATATACACATATTCTATCTTCCTGCTTTCATAAGGATTGGACTCTCTGGATGTCATGAAATACCTTTTTTATGTTTGATATTGACTTTTCTTGGCACTGATAAATGACAAGGTATCTGTATTCTGTTGTGCAGAAAACTGATGACTTCTCTTGTCTCTTTCAGCCAGAGAACCTCCTGTACACCTCTAAGAAGCCTGATGCCCTCCTCAAGCTGACTGACTTTGGATTTGCCAAAGAAATCACTACACTAAACTCTCTGGCAACACCGTGCTACACCCCCTACTATGTCGGTAAGGACACATGGCTGGAGATCTGTAGATGGGTGTCGTTAAGGCTGGGGACACACTGCAGTATTTTGGAGTGATTCACAACAGATTTGCCCATGCTGAGATATGGAGGGGAAATCCCATTCGGATGGTTGGCGAAAATTAATGTGAGGCCTTTACAGATTAAATTTTAACCACACTGACTGACTCGCAGACTGATCTGAGCACCACACTGTCAATCAATATCGACTCAGTATCAATATGAAATGTTTAATATTCCTATGGTGGAGTCTGGACAGTCCACGTCCACTTTCACGGTCTTGTGAGATTAGAGGTCTTGACATCAGTGATGTTTCAGGAGTCAGCAGGATAATCTGAGTTATCTGTAAAATTCTTCGTCAAATATCTGATGCAGTTGGTCAGGATTTTAAAAGTTTCCCAGTGTGTGCCCAGTTCTCGTCTTGTAACTGGTTATCAGTCACGCGGAAAATATTGCTTTGTATATGGCAAGCTGTTTTAACATTTATTAGCATGATTGGATATTCATTAGAGATATCTGTAATTACATTTTGACTAGTGAACGCTCTAATTAAAGATACCTGTAATTATATTTTGACTAGTCAAAATGCTAATTTATCTCTAATTACAGATATTTACAGTTCAGTTGCAAATATCTGTAATTCACATTGCACATGTCTACAATTACATTATGACCAGTTGTAATTCCTGTTTGAGATATACAATCCCGCTCTGAGACGTCATAATTCCAATTCAAGATATCTACATTAAACAAGACAGCTTTGGAGTTGATGTAAGTTTTTTTTTTTCCCCTCACTTTAATGTAGCTAGGCTAATGACTCCTGTAGACTTTAAGTCTTTATGCTAAGCTAACACGAAATGCTAACCATCGGAACCGAACCAGTGGACATACAGAGGTGAAAATAGTATCGAACATCTTGTTTCAGTCTGGGTAAGTCGGAAAAAGAGTATTTTGCCCAAAATGCTGGAGTATTCCTTTAAATTAAATTTTGAGTAGTCAAAGCATAATTGCAAATATCTTCAATTGGATGCTCAGAATGATGCTGTAAATATCACAAACTGAAATTATGACTAGTCATAATTTAATATAAGATATCTTTTTTTTTTCTTTTTTTTTTTTTTTTTTTTAAAGATTATTTTTTTGGCATTTCTGCTTTATTGATAGCCACAGTAGAGAGAGACAGGAAAGCCGTGGGTTAATATAAGATATCTTTAATCAAATTATAGATACGTTGAAATGAACTTTGATTAGAGATATCTCAATTTGGAGATCTCTAACTCTCTTTCTGCCTGATAAAATTGTAATTAGAGATATCCAAAATTATGTTGCACATATTTGTAATTATGTCAGACGCTACGGCAAGCAGAAGGCGGGAGCGGTCCGTGGTTCACAGTACTTCTTACTTCCTAAAATGTATGTGGAGATAATAAATCTACAATTTGCTGTAAATTTATGCAACTCTCTAGCAAACTTAGGTCTTGTTCACCACAAATGGCCTGATGATAAGTCTTTTCAACTTTGTGGCATTTTATAACTATTTTATCAACGGCAGAAAACGCTGTTTATTCTGTTTACACTGATTAAAAGCACTGCTAGTCCAAGATCTTTTGTGAAGCCTCTTCTGGACAGCATCATGCACAACAGTTCTGACTAGTTATGATCACCTTTCATATAAATAAAACTGTCAGACCGACTCGTTTTAAAACCGAATTACAGATGGGGGCAACTTGGTACAGCATGTACCAAATACTGTTAAGGCTTGTCCTTGTTGCAGCAGTCCAGATTCGATTTTAGCTCAGGCCTCTTGCTGTATGTCATTCCCTCTCTCTCTGCCCTGTCTTTTCTATCTCTTTCACCGTCACTGTCCAATAAAGCAAAAATGCCAAAAAATGTCTTAAAAAATGAATTACAGATACCTGCAGTTGTCATTTAGGATGCGTGATGAGTCAAGTGACGTTTTCAGTGACGTCTTTACAGAGTGTAATTCAGTTTTGACTTTGACAGATATCTGTCAATTTTTATTTTCACTTTCAGATTATAATTGCAGATATCTTGAATTATAATTCTGATTAGTCACAGTCTAATGATGACCAGTCATAATGCATTTGTAGATATCTATAATGTTGCCTCCAGATAGTCAAACATAGCAAATAAATGTTAAAAAGGCTTGTCATAAATACAAGAGATTGGTGCTATTTGCTTTTTCCCATTTTGAGAGTCACATTCCACATATGGCTTCACAATTATCGCCATATTACTTACAAATAACTTGATTTTTAATGACCATGTTGATGCTTTGTGGTTGCTCATGAGTTAATTTGATACAGTCTCTGTGTTGAGACTTTCCCTGAGGGGATTGCTGGTGTGCTCGTTGTGGAAGCTGCTGACACTGGCTACACTTCTGTGGGTTTTGAGAAATCACATCCTGTGGATACATCCTGCGGCCTAAACAGGAAGTCACAGTTAAATTACCCTGCCTTTTGTATTTCTTAATTTAATCATGTTGAGTTTTCAAACAGTGTTTCAAAGACAATAATGTGTGAGAAATGCTAATGTTCAGACATTTTTTTTTTCTCTTGTTACTGTGGCAGCTCCAGAAGTCCTTGGTCCAGAGAAGTATGACAGATCCTGTGACATGTGGTCTCTGGGTGTCATCATGTATATCCTGTAAGTGAAACAGTCTGAGTATAATTGGAAGTGCTTGCTGTATTTTTGGGGGCTTGACAAATTGAGTTTACATGATCTTCATTTCCTCGTTAGTCTCTCAGTGGCATCTCTTTAGATTACTGTTGACAGCAAGGCCATCCATCTCATCATTAAGCATTTTTTTGGTCTTATCCTCAGGCTGTGTGGATATCCTCCCTTTTACTCCAATCATGGCCTGGCAATATCCCCAGGAATGAAAAGACGGATCCGCAATGGACAGTACGAGTTCCCCAACCCAGAGTGGTCTGATGTGTCTGAGGAAGGTGAGAGGGAGGCTGAAGGTTGGGTGATAAGACGGTATGAATGCCCAAGGATATGCTAGTGGCATGCATTTCTGAACTTTTTCTGATTGTGCGATGACTTCTCGCTGCAGCCAAACAGCTGATCCGCCACCTACTAAAAACTGAGCCCACCCAGAGAATGAGCATCGCAGAGTTCATGAATCATCCCTGGATTAATGTAAGCTGGCTCTAGCCGCTCCCCACAAAAAATGTGTTTGAGCATTCGCTGGTTTAGATAGATGGTTGTGAGATTTTATCCACACTCATCCATATTCTCTCACAATTGCAGCAGTCAATGGAGGTGCCGCAAACTCCTCTTCACACCAGCCGTGTGCTGCAGGAGGAGCAAGATGTCTGGGAAGAGGTTAAGGTGAATAAACAATTTGTACCTACCTTTTTTATAAGGCAGGAGAAGCTTTGGTATTTTTCGGCTTAACAATTTTGCAGCCCTTGTTTCTGGCTTCTTAAGAACTGAAATAGATGTTTCCAAAACATAGAATGGGGTTCAGAAACCGTAACCGATTGCCTTTTATTTGTTGATAAAATTGTGAGTGGGCATGAACAAAGTAGTTTTCTTTTGGCAGCACAATTTATTGTTTTTGACTTAGAAATTTTCATTATCATTCCAGTACACGTATGCTGTCACTGAACAAAAGATATCCATAGCAGAATAATATGGCACAGTGATACATACTGTATTTTGTGTTTGACAAGAGTGATTGTTCTCATTAGGAGGAAATGACAAGTGCCCTTGCAACGATGAGGGTGGATTATGAGCAAATTAGAATCAAAACGATTGAAGACTCAACCAATCCCCTGCTCTTGAAGAGAAGAAAGAAAGCAAAAAACACAGCAACGCAACCCCCAGGCATGTGAGACAAAGACTCTTTTAAGAAATTTTCCCCTCAGAAACTTTGCTAGTGTCCTTATCATGCTCTTTGTCTCTTTGTCTCTCTCTTGTCTCTCTCACACACACACACACACACACACACACACAGTCAAACAGAAAAAGCAGTGATTGTCAATTGGCTCCAAAGCGATGTTTCCATTTTTTTTTCTTTTTTAAATATGTTTTCAACCAATTTTATTGCCTGCTGTTAAACTTAGACAATTTTATTTTTGGTGATAAGTAAGAAATTGTGGATTACATCTGTGGTTTTACTTGTCTCCACAGTGGTAAGGTTTTGTGGTCAGTTACCGTCATTCAACATTCAATTAGATCCTACATTTTAAACCCCTCGCTGACCCAGCCTGGAACTAATCGAATGTTGAAGCACTGTTTATGTAGTTACAGCTCTGCCCCACTTAGCTCCTATTGTATTTGATTATTTACAGGACATAATGTGGTGGGTTGCTCACCTGACATCCCATAAAGAATAATGAAATACTTACAGTCATTTTGAATACATGTTACCTATGCACTGGAAAGTATCCTGTATGTGCACTGAAGTTTAGTCAGAAATCCTCATAGTAGAGGAAACAAACATTTATGTATATTAGAAGGTCACTTAGTTTTTTTTTTTCGTATTGATGTACATACTCAGTCACACCTCACACCAATGCTATTAATTTTTGTATGTATTGATTGAGTTTTGTTTTCATGAACTCTTACAGATTGTTTTAAGGTTGTTTTTGTGTTTCTCTGTTGTATTTTTATTTTTATTTTTTTCCCCTGCCAAAATGCGTGTAACCAGAGTTATGTTCTCATTTTTGACAATAGTTTAGACAAACTTTGTGCCTTGAGGATGGTTTGGCAGCATCTTTCACATGACAAGGTTTGGCAGCATCACTTTTAAGCATTGCCTCTGAATGATCATCACCACAAACCACAGACTTTTGTTTTGTGTGCCGATGTTATGTTATAATTATCCTGCTTCCCCCAGTGCAGGAATGTTCTTGCCACATTGTGGTAGTCCATATAAGCCTTGAAGTATTGTCCCAATAAAATTGGCACCCATTGGGTGGCATTAATCATGCCTGCTTATGCCTGTAAGGCAGATGGTAATTACATTTGTTGGGAAGTCTCTGACAGAATGTTGCTGCTAACTGGACTCTGCATGCTTCAGTAGTGTTCATTTTATCCTAAGTGGTAATAGAAAAGGAGTGCTATAAATCCTCCTTTGTGAAAGATGGGAAGAACAGAGGAGGGCAGGAAAGTATTTTAGATCATGGAAGTAGTAATGAGTGAGATGGATGCTATAAAAAGTTGTACCTTATTAATATTCTGTCTGCCTTTTACTCTGGATTAAATGTGTTGAAATCCTCCATAGTTTTATGTGTTGTTTGATCACTCGGCCAGTCCATCAGAGGTTATTCAAGGCAGTTTAGCTAACATGTGTGTCAAATAATCATCCCATAGCAAAATCTGTCATTGTGTCTGCCTCTTAAGTCTAGCCAGTCAATTGTTTCAAGCAAATGAAGGGGAATTTGGTTGCATGTTGTAAACACATCCCTTGCAAATCCCTTTCACTGAATTAGCTCTGCCATGGGAAGGAGGCTTCTGAAAGTGAAGCATGTGTGAAAGTGTGAGTGGAAACAGGTATCCTTAAAAGGACCGCACATGTGCAGCTATGTCATCAAGAATCACCTTTCTCTGGTATTCCCTTTTATGTTTTCCCTTTCAAGAAATAGTTGCAGTCTGTGGTTTAAATTAGCATGCTTTTTTTCATCATTCCATCTGATGTTGCTGGAGAAATCGATTTAAAACAAGGGAATAGTGCAGGCTTTTACCTCACAACAACGCTGTTGGAAAGCAGGGAAAAGGCATTTTATCAAGCTAGATGTTTATGATGTGTTGTCTTATTGAGGCTTGTGTAACGGGATTATGGTTTGATCCAGATGAATAGAGGACACCCACATTGACTGTTTGGGATTCAAACACAATGTTCTAATTACAGGAATGATTATTTTATTAACATCCTGCACTAATTTCAGACTTGCACCACATTTGTGTGTGAAAGCATCACATTGACACGCAAAGAATATCCTGTCACACTGTCGATTTTATGCAGTGAGCCATCGGAAGTTTTAGTCATAACTGATAAATCCAAAACCACAATTTTCAAGGGGACAGTATTTTCTGGGAAGCTTTTGGCATTTCCCCCCCTTCGGATTAGTTAATGAGATGACAGGCTGACAGCAGAGTCAACACAGATTGGTAGACCGTTACTTGGTGAAGGTTAGTGCATTTGGTGTAAATTAAGTACACTAGTACATTTTCTCTTAGAAAATGTGGTCTTAGTTTTCAACCAGAGGCTGTTTTTTGTCCAAAGAATGCTCTGCTTTGACTAAAGATTTGCCATGTTAGCTGTGCAAAAGGGTCCCATCTGTGTCCTGAGGTTTCCACTCCTCTCAAATGGGATGTAATTGTTAGATTAAAGACTACGACACATGACTTCCATTTTCAAAAGTGCACGCAGTCCATCTCTGTGTCACAAGTGCAGAGGATGCAGATTAAGTGAAATAAATATAATCATTGAAACAGCGCCTCTCATTTACTCTAATCCAGAGCCAGAAATGATAAAGCCCATTTTGTAGACGGTCTACAGGATGATAATGGTGGTCATGTGTCACAGTGCCAGGGGCGCCAACACAAGCATATGTTAACTTTCCCTACAACTTAAACACTGTTATTAGAAAAAAAAAAAAAAAAGTAGTGAGTAGTTGAAGTTGCCCTAGAGCAGGCAGGTACAGAGCACGGTTTGGTATGAGGGCCCACAAACAAGAAAAAGCAGGTCATGCTGAAGGATGATTATGGAGTTGTTATATATGTTGATTATGTACAAAAAAACATGCCATAACATAATAGCTAGTTTTAGAATATATAATTATACTGCAAAGTTTTACCTTCTCACTGAAGAATCTGAGCAAGCCATCACTGATTTTAGCATCTAGTCTGTGCAAAGCTCAGTGAAGCAGTTCTATAAGTCGTCTTTACCTTCCAGCCCCCCCCCCCTCCATAACCTACACACCAAGGCACAAACAGCAAGACAGACCCCTGAATGGCTGTGCTAATGATAAGGTACAGCACTGCAAGGGAAAACAAGGTTGTTAAATAACAGATGTCTGCACCGGTCCCCAGATGGGATTGATACTGACATGGCTGGAGGTGATATATTGCAGGGTGAGCGCCACATGCAAATGGAAAATGTATGTAGGTCCTAATGAGGTGGAGGCACTGGAGCCGCAGGTGGTGGGAGAGGTGGATATGTAGTCTATACCAGCCTCATGTTCCCCTCAGTTTGAGAGAGACACAGGAGAAGTGAGGAGGGGAGGACATACTGCCTCTGAACACCCAGCTGGTATGTATACCAGCTATACATTGAATAAGCTTGTTCATTTCAATATTACTTGCAAAATACACATCTGTTACAGTTATATTCCAGTAACCCATGGGATTGGGTTAGTGGGATATAACCTCAGTTTTTATATTAAATTCATTCTCTGTGTTTTCCCTCAGTGATCATGCAGACAGTGGTGCTCCTTCTTGTTTTGGGATTGGTGGATCTGAGCGTGGGGCAGCGTTTCA
>OMKZ01022792.1:8582-30033 GCA_900302535.1 Neoniphon sammara | reverse complement strand
AAACAGAAAAATTGCAGGTGTAAAGGAAATAGTCAACTTACTCTGCAGGTACAACAGTTTTTTTTCATTTTGTTTAGTTTTTTTAACACTACTCCATGTTCGTCAAAAATCGCATGAAGGGCACAGGTACACAGCCATACAGACCCTAATCAGTGCACCTCTCTAGAACAGCAGTCCTCTGTGAGTGCCTTTTCTTTTCTTTTTTTTCCTAAGCATTCTCTCATATTTTATTTTCATCTAAATAGGTAACCATGCAAATTTGTGAAATCTTAAATTACTTTTAGATTAAAAAACAACATTCTGACTTATTTGGCTCTAAACAGACAGTACATGATAGCAGACCTGACCACAGTGATTGAATAATGAGGGAAACCACAACAACATACAGACTGTAAACAAAAGCTGGCCTTAGAAACAGGCCAGCAGCAACAGATCTGGCTGCCCAGGCAGAGATACACTTCCTCTTGCACCGCTCTAATTAGGGATCAGATTTACTTACCTACCCAAAATCAAAACAACATGTACTGATTTTAAAAACCTTCCCTCGAATAAACAACCACAACTCATTATAGGAGAAAAGGAGGGTGCCACTGTTGAAGCCAAATAATGCTCAGCATGTCGTCATGTCAGGCGAGAGAAACACCGACAATGTAAACAAGAAGAAAAAATGCATAAGCAGTGCTGTCTGAGAATACAACATGTATGTGTTTAGATACCTGGTTGATTAATTAATATTCAGTTGCCTGATAGTGATATATTACATGGCTATATAGAATCTGTCAATGTGTGTGTGTGTGTGTGTGTGTGTGAATGCGTATGCGTTGCAAATCAGCAAATCAAGTTCTGGGCACAACTTAATCAATACAGATGCCAGTACACACAGATGCCCTTGATGGTGAAAAACTGTCTCTTACCCCTCTACGAGCGTGCGGTTGGCCAGGCGGATGCAGTGCTCCCACAGCACATTGGACACAGGCAGGGGGATGCGCACATGTCGCGACACGTCACCCAGTCTCTTGTTAAACTGCTCAAACTCCTAGGAAGGTGGGAACAAAACACAAGGTTAAGACTATTCATGAAATAACTGTAATCAATATACCAACAATACCATAGAATCCTGAGACGAGTGGATTTCTTCGATTGAGAAACTCTATTCAGTTCCAAAATAAATGGTTGGATACTAGAGGTGGGTGGAGATGCTACTATTTGTACTTTATTTGTTCAGCTGCTCAAATTATTTGTGTTTTTGTATCTGTATTTTGATAAATTTGTAAGGTAGCAGGGTTTAAGTGAAAGTATGCCTGGTTTAGGCACAGAGTCCCCATTTTTTTCTTTTTCCTTGTAATCATTGCCATTGCTATTATTCTGATGCTAAAGCATTAATCTTGCAGATAACTAATTAGCTTTATAAAGCTGTATCTAAATAACAACACTGATGTTACGTAACCATAAACACAGGCTTTTATGAACACAGCTATAAAAACCACATCATAAACAATGATAAAGTGGAGAGAAAAATCTCCCTCACTCTGGGACATTATATTGGGAGTGTACAATATATTTCTGAACCATGCACATTTTAGGTGTGTGTGCAGTGATAAATAGTCATTTTGGCACCCTATATGCAGTCTATATAACGTTGAGTGTGCTCATATATGTAAATTTTAGGATTATTGGTCTTCTGTGTGGGACACACATTTTTGGGCTCTGCTTATATGATGTCTTTGCCCCTGTTTTAGGGCTATTATGTTGCATAATTATATTTAAATATCATGCAGAGGCAGACTTGAAGTAATTTTCTTTTGTTTGCATGTACTGCTTGTAAATATTTCTGTATGAGTCTGTGGGGAGTGGGCTATAGTCCACATAAACTGACTCTACCACTCATTTTGGAGAGAGGCTCCCTCTGGGAGCTTAATGGTATTCAGTATTTGTGCCATCTGTCTGAGACTAGTGTCTTCATCTTGGCCCAGTGACATTTTTTGTTGCTTTTTGTGTCTCCAGTTCATTGTCCTGTCTATCTTTATGTCATTCTGCAATAGTTCCTCGAAACAATTTTCATTACATGTGCTCATACTAGAACTTCTGGTCTACGGCTCGATTCTTATTAGCCCCAAGGCCTGGTATAAATAAAAAAGAAGAAAAATAAAAAGCTTTCCTGGGAGGAATAGCTTATATCTTTGGCTCCTATGACCCTGCTCACATTTCTCTAATTTGTATTTAGTGACGACAAGTAGTGTGGAGCAATGGGCAAACACAAAACTCCTGCTGCACTGAACAGATGGAGTACACTGGGTCTTAATCTACTTCAAGTCAAGTTCAGAAGGAAGTAATATTAGTTTAAGACTCATAATTTGCGCTTTGCCAAATATGGCATTTGGATTTAGGAATTTCTCATTTATCTAATATATAACTTACATGTGGGCTTTTCATCGTGAGCAAAGTTCTTGGGCATCTCTAGCACACTGTATCTTTGGTGACCTTCGCCCCCTATTCTAACATCTCTGCACTGTGGACTGCACTGTCTCCTGCTGTGTAAGATGGCTTCCTTGCTCCAGTGAAAGACATCAGTTATGGGGGTGTTGTTACAGCTGGCTTCCTAACCTTCTCATTTTCATGTTTGAGCCCAAAGAAAAGGGAGAAAATAATCTCAGAGGAAGATCCGGGCCGCTGGACACACAGATGGATTGGTCGCAAGTGGCCAAGAAGTATGTGTGCCATGTTTTGTGGCTCCTTGTTGGCTGATGCAAAAAACACACCTCGAAAATCCAGAGAGTTTCAGAGAAGGGCCCACAAAAACTGTTTTCTGTTGACATGAATGATATGAATTTCAGCTATGCCAAACACATCACGTGTGCTTGTATCACTCTCTGAAATTTTCAATTATGAATGAAAGTATGCAATTATGGCATTATGTCGCTGTTTTTCAGGGGAGCAAATTGCATGGTATCATAAATAAATGTGATGAATGCGTCCCAAAAGAGGCATAATGTTTGTGTGTTTGAAAACGTATGTCTGATGACTTAAATTCAAAATGCACCATACTAAAAATGAACCTTAATTTCCACAGCACAGGGAACTGACATTACTTTTGTACTCCAAGAACCAGCAGGAATGAAATGCCTCTTCATTCACTAAACAGTCCCGCAATAGTTTTTGAATGACGCAGTTTGTCAATGAAGTCATTCTGAGGCTCCTGCATTTCCTTGCCACTTTATATGCAAATCAGCGCCAATGTTGAATGCCACTAATCAACCTGAGTTCATGAATAAAATATTCCGTGTGAACTCCAACAAAATACTTTGTCAGTCATTAACCCCACTAAAATGTATATGTCTGACAAGTTGGCAGAAAGGACTATTAGCTCCTGCTACTGAAGAAAAGAATATCCTACGTATAATATGCACCACATTGTGTCTAATAATGCGGCACTACTCCATCAGCTGTACCATTCTGACATGGTAATGCATTTAAGCCAAGCCACTGAGCCAGACACTTTCCCCTCAGGCAATTTAGCTTATAAGCTAAATTAGTTAGGCTCATAGGCAGCTTAATTGCAGAGCTGCCAGACCCAGACAGAGAATCCAACAAGGTGAGCTTGAGCTCTTTCTTCATTGGCACAAACTTTTTACCCTGTGATGGGATGTGCAGGGCTTTTAGTGCTGCCACAGCTTACGTGTGAGTTAACCGACACAACTCCCCAAGACATGCTTATGCATATATGGGGATTTCTCTGGGCTTTGTTCCAGCAAATAAGAGCCTGCTCATGATTCAACACAGCAGCGAGGCCATCGACATCGCCAAGACCTTTCTGTCTCGCTGTGTCAGAGGTGTGAAACCTATGCCACGTGTCCTTCCTCAATGCAAAATGCATGATGGGATAAGTGGGCGGCATGAATAAAGATACACGTTTGGTGGAAAACTTAAAGTCCTTCCAAAAATACTTACGGGACTGGGGAGCTCAAATGTCTTTAACAAAGCTGAAATTTCAGGGAAGATCTGCATTCAGCTCTCCAAAGGTCATGCATGTGAATTATTCATCCCCTCCCAAATAATTGATATCAAAGGTTCCCTGATGCATTTTAACTCATGAGGGACAACAATTAGATGAGGGGCTTAAAGAAGCTTCAAACTGAGAAGCAAGAGATCAAAGGTCGTAGAAGACCTAGCTGGAGATACAGTGTGCAGTGATCCACAAACTCAGCTGGAACATGTTGGAATAAAGACTTATATTCAAAATAAATGACAAATCAAACTCATAAGGATAACCTAGATTGTATTTCACAAGTGCATCAAAGCCCTACAGTATGTGGGGAAAATTCCCAGTGGCCAAGAGAATTCCTTTTTCAGATCGAAGATGCCTTTTGTGCGGTTAACTTTTGTGTATTGTGCATCTTGCATGACAGTGTTTGAAAGGACACGATGGACACTTGCTGGTATGGGAATCAGCTACAGGACCCATGAGGAAGTGCCTGGCCTCAGAAGCTAAAAAAGTAAAAATGAACATTCAGACGAATCTGAATTGTTCCAAATTCAAATTCCAAGTTGACTCAGGTTGAGGAGATCTAAGATTTAAATGAGGATACCACGATTCTGAAAAGGGTTCAGTGCTTCATTTACATTCAGCTGCAGGCTTTCTAGGCTGTCTCTAATAATGATAAACAATCTTGATGAGGAGATGACCGCTCACTGTTTGTGATACTATTTGTAAACCACCTATGCATTTCTTGCAGACCATTACCTTTAATAAGACGTCCACATACACATTATGCTGAGACATTATCTCCCTAATGTCCCATTTAACTCCAGCCATCATGAGCAGCATTTGTTCGTAGTCAATAGCTTTGGCTGCCACAATCCAGTATATAGGTTTCCGCAGTTCACTGGCCGTCGACACCGTCTGAGAGGATAGAAAAGGAGAAAACATAATTTTTTTAAAAATTTTATTCCACTTCTTTTATGAATGTATTGCAAGCTGTAGATAGACAGAGGGTAGAAAGGGCTGTTCAGGTTCGGCTTTAGATAATATAATGTAAAGTTTACAAATTATAATTGCAATGACATTTCAAAGACTGGGATGGCAGGGGATGGCTTTCAGTTGATGCTCTGTGAAAACTGTCTGAGCATGTAAGATGACGAATGAACAGAAAAGAAAGGCTAGGAAAAAAAAAACGTCTGCATGGTTTTGACTGACAGGCAATTTTCTCTTGCAGACTGAGAACAGGACTGAATGCTGGGTTGCAGTTATACAGTCATTTATCCCTCAGGAAAAATGGGCTTTTTTAAGGCAAGCAGAGGTGAGACTGATGGTCACAAATCAATGGGTGAACGCCACAAGTAAATGTGTAGTTAGCATATCAATTGCAACATAATCCATATGTTATGTTTTAGTTAGAATAAAGAGTTAATTTGCATTTCACTTGCAAGAGGATCTGTCAGCATTGAACAGACAGTGCCATACTCCACTGGCTTATTTACAATACAGGCAAGGTTTACTTTACGACACTACATTAGACCAAGTATCAAAAACTAAGTCGCTTGCATGATACCACACTGAAGATTGAAGAAAGTTGCTTTTTGATTATATTGCCTTTTCATGATACTTTTTTGGATAATGTGCAAGTTGTGGTATGGTATAGACAATAACTTGTGATTTGTCCATTTCTTATTGTCCATGTTGGACAACTGTCCATGTTTGTCTGGACAGACAGATTTGCTGCACCGCAAGCTGGAAAATTGAAGCATCAGCATTGGAAGACAAACAGAAAATAAGCTGGTCACTGCTGCAATTCGTGGTTGTTAGACACTATTATTTTGTATTTTGGGGGTCCGTCCACCACGTTAATGCCACAAAAAAAGCAACAAAGCAGTTCTGAGCTGAAGCCAGGGACCGCGTCAGACTGTTCTGATGTGACACTTAATGCATCTTGCTGCCTGCAGCCACTGTGAACAACAGGTGCATTTGCGGACGCTAGGATCTTTCTGTCTGTCTGTCCAGGGCTTTCAGTGCTTTTGATCCTTTGAAACAGTATTTCACAATCTTTGGAATCACAGGTAAAATAAAAAAGGTCTGGTATCAGGATATTCAGTTATTGTACAATCTTACTGCTAGCTGAGAATACTAAATTCTGCAAGAGTTGTCTGCTCAAGTGCAGAGATATTACAGATACGATTCCACCATGTAAAACATACCTGGGAATAAAACTGTTGCAGGAAGGGCTTCTTGGCAGCAGGCATCATCGTGTCCAGGTGGGACTGGAGTGACTCAAACTGTTCAGCCAAAAACACGCTGAAAACAAAACACAGACAGAGAGTCAATTTAGAGCCGGGGTGATACACCGTTTGCAAAATCTTCTACTGTGCCACACAGCAAATAATGATTTTTGTTTGACAGTGAAGGGAACACATTTTATAAAAGATGACATTACATTCAGCTGAGTTTGGTTTGAGGACCTGAATGTGAGCAACAAACAACACTCCGGTTAAAGATTCTGGCTGGGGTTCTTCACAGTGCATCAACTTAAATCTTTACAGTCATCCTTTAACAGGGCATGCAAAGTTGACACTGTGAGCATGAGGCTTCCATCTCTCTAGCTCAACCTTTTTCATCTGAGGCCACTGTGGGCCTCAGAAGAGTGAAGAACAATCAGTGTAAAGGCTGGATCCTTTTGTTTAGAGTTTCATCCATTATAGCTATAGCTGAAATGACGGAGTGTGACCACAGCATAAATTATGTGTAGTCATAAACAATGTTATCACTGCACACACTTCTGATTTGCAGATCTTTAAAACTGAAGTAACAAAGCATGGAACCTTTTGAAACCAATAAATCAGGCGGCAGCTTTTATATTCAATGGATTTCAATTATCCTCAAATAATGCTGAGGGCAACTGGTGAGGCAAAGGCAGAAATATGTGACAAAAAATCAATGTGGACAGAACTAAAACCCCATTCCACTCTGAATTCAGCCCTGACTAAATGTAGACCTTTTGACTCAGGCTGATTGATGGCTCTAATTTGTTACTGTACACTAAGTAAAAGGGATGACTTTATTAAACCGGGCTGAAGCTCATAGTTGAGTGCAGAGTTTAAATACTGTGACTGGTGCAGTGCAGCCTGGCTGACTTTCTTTCTACTACTGTTTCTTGACCTTTACAGGAATCTGCACGTCCACTCCTGTAATAGTCATCATCAGAATTGGGTAAAACTATTAGAGAATGCAATAAGCACAAAATCATACTGGGTTTGGTATATAAAAGGATGACAGTGTGCAATGATGTTGCATGCAAATACATGTTTGAAACACTGAAATGTCAGTGTCCATAATTAAAACAGTTACATGGTTCTCCAGTAGTTCACCATGTGGAGTGCCATCTAAGAATAAAGGAAAATAAAGGATACTGTAATTTAAGAGCTTATAACTACTAATATATGAATGAAAACAAGGGCACTTAAGCGTGGAGCAGGGAGGGAGGCAGGATCCATAGGCACCTGCATTTGTTCCTGAGAAAAAAACAGACTCATCTGCTCTCCTTATCTCCGCTCTCTGCACCCTGTCTTTCCTGTCTCTCCACTGTACCTGCCTAATGAAGCAGAAATGGCCAAAAAATCATTATAAGAAAACCCAAAAAACAAATACATGAGTACACTCAGTAGAGTGCAGATCTCTTCCAGGCGCGTGTGGGGATACAATGTCTACATAAAGTAGACAGTTGTTATTGTTTTGTGATACGACTCTCTACAGCTCTTGTTATAGAGAGGGTGAGTGGCGTTTTCCATGATGGCTTTGATCTTGTCCCTCATCCAAAGACCAGAGAAGATTAGGCAAATTAGTCTGATGACATATCAAACATTGACGGCTGTTTTACACTTCATTTTTTACAGTCGTGAAGTCATGAAGCACCAGGCTTCATGACTTTGTTTCTTTGTCAGCAGTATGTTTTATAAACTCGCCCAGAAAATGCAATGCACATCCTGCATTTTTTCACCTGCAACTGGAGTTAACACAGCCACAATAGGTCTAAACAAAAAAAAAAGAGAAAAGTCTATCAGACTGATAGCCCCAGTAGTATGCGAATATGCAAATAGCAAGAGAGAGGGAAAGAGAAGCCATGGTAGAGTGAGCTAGACAATGAATGGATTGAGGGCGCAGAAGTATTGAGAACAGACATTTTTCCAAGTTTTTGAATCACTGAAACCACAAGATGTTCTTCCTCATACAGTCACAACTGTGCACAAAAATTTAGGCTGATAGGCCCAGTAGTTTGTGAGATTAGCTGTGGACAGACACACAGACACACACACGCACCCGACCAAACGGATAATCTCCTGGCGGAGATAACAAATACATAAAATAACAATTACTAACTTGTTCTTCTGAACACGCAGCTTGCATGGGCTCCTATTAGAGCCCATACTGTTACACAGCCAACTCCTAAACAGTCTGGATCAGTGGTGTTGCTGTGAAAGAGAGTCATCTGAGCTGGAGCAGAATATAAGTTGGCAGCATGTTCAGTAAGGGTTTTGCAAGAGGACCAAAGGATGAATGGACATTAAAACATTCAAACCAGGCCACGAAATGTCATTGTAGATTTTGGGAAAGCATGTCCCCATTCAGATTTGAAATGCATGGGATCTTGTATGCACTTTCCAAAATGATGATCATGGACTGACTCATCAAGACAACTGATGTCAGCGTGTGCTTTTTCCACATCATGTCTGCTCCTATGTGAGTAATAACTGATAACACGTACCAGGGATGCTTTCGCCAGATAAATGTGTTGGAGAGTACAATTCAAGTACTGGCCACATTGATGGCTCCATAAATAGATCTTCCGTAATGGTATTTGGGGACCAGCCCAACACCCTTACAGTAAAAACACCAAGAAGTAACAAGTGCTGCCTGAGCAACAGTAAATCTGTGAGCCCTGCATTAATAACAGCCCCAAACCTTCAAATAAGTCTCCTGCAAAAACATTTGTTCTTTTTATGGACCTGAGAAAATCACATTAAGACTTGCTGGAACGGCTTGTGTTTACCTCAGAGACATAGTGTAGCGTGAAAGCATGCACACGCTACAGGCTTATCTGGTCACACTTGTATAAACAACACATGGACAACAGTGAGAGCGGCACACGGCAGAGCTTATTATCTCAGGTCCCCTATAATCTCTGATCTTTTCGCGGAGACCCTAAAGCTTCACTGGTTAGTTCATTTTACAATTTAAATAAGCCGTAAAACTGTGAGCGGCTCCTATTTTCAACATCCTCAGAGAAGCACTGGCAATATTAAAAATGGCATATTCTGAGCATGTCGGAGGTGCTGCACGGGGCACACCAGGGTTAGCTGCTGCGTGGCCTCGCTGCCTCTGCTAATAGCGCCCTTTCAAAGACCGAAGCTTTCCATGCACTTATGGCCAGCACAAGTCAGCCTCTCTCCTCCCCAGAGGATCTTTTCCTTTTGAACTTTACCAAAGATATATCTTCTCCCCCTCTGCACTTTTTCTGCTCTTTTACTTTCATTCCTTTTTCTTTTAAAGCTTGTTGCCTGCCTCCGATCCATGTGCAACTTTCTGAGAGAGTGTAAGCCCATTCAGCAGATTTTACATCGGTGTCATCTGGGTCCTCGGCTAACAGAGCCATTTTATAAAGCTGTTCTAGACTGCAGACTCCTTCTGCAGACTTCAAGTCCATCTTGGCAAGAGGTGCTAGTTCCAGTGACTGTTTGGCACAACTATATATGAGTGCGTTTATATCTATGTAAATAAGAAAGAGAGAGAGAGAGAGAGAGAAGGCTGCCTAAAATTTTAAAGAGCGAGAGCCAGAAAATGAATGAGGGAGCAACTGGGTGTGACTGATTAGGACAGTATAAAGAAAATGTGAAATTAGGGAGATATCTATTTCTGGAAGAAATCTCTCACCCTCTCTCTCACTCACACATGCACACTTCACTATATACTAGGTCTCTGAAGCCTAGACTGCATAACACTACCTAAATTTAAGACCTCCTCAGGGTGAGTCAGTGAGTGGTGAAACTGCCTCTCTAAGCTGATCAAAGAAAAACTGCTTGGATGAACATAACTGCCTGGTTACATCACATGGCCAGGACACACAAGTGATAATGAAAGGCAGGCATTTTAATCACTTTCACCAGATTAAGGAGTTGTGATTTCTTACTTACTAAAACAGAGAAATCGTGACTGAAACAGATTTATTTTTTCTTTGGGCATAGACAAAATTAGCTGTTAAAATGCATTTGGGTGCAGGTCTAAACAACTGAAATAAAGTACTATTCAAGTTAATGACATTTAGGGTGCTATTATTGAATAGTACATATCTGCGCTTTTCTGTACTGCTGTGTAGGGGTACTTACAGAGACTCGGTGGCCACCACCCTCTGTGCCAGGCCATAGAGGGTCCCGCTGTTGGTGAGGACCACCAGTTGGCTGAGATGGGGGCTGGGCACCTTCTCCTTCCTGTCCTCTGCTGGGCCGTGCACTCCTGCGTTCTCCCCTGCTGCCTCCTGGAGGACACACAGAGGGATGGACAAGTTAGCATCCACACACAATTGACTTGGGAGCCTTTATCCCACTTTAAAGAAATGACCAAGCGATAGAAGTAGCATTAAGTAAAATACTGAATTCAGAAATAACTGAAATTACTTGCAACAGTGGGTGCTCACTGTGAGATGCTTATGTGGTTGCTATTCTCAGCTACCCAGACATTATATGTAACTTTTCAAAGCTAAAATTTAGATGTATGCTAATAGGTAAATGATCTGAAATTCATGAAACTGCGAGCAACTCAATCACCTACAGTATATATACTGTAAAATTCTGCTGACCAAACACTCCTCAACATCCAACGGTTATCTTGTTCTTTTTGATTTGTTCCAGTATACATCTTCCTCCACCAGCCTTTTTTCCTTTATTATGAAAAAAACGTTTGAAAGAGGGAGAGAAAAAAAGATTTCACACAGAAGTTCTTCCCATCAATCACAATAATGCACATCCATACACAAAGCTACTGCTTTTCCATACAGAAAAGCAGATCATAATGTTTTCTATAACAGCATGTCTGGGTAGCGTGATGCATCACATTGGCATGTTTGGCGGTACACACTCTGCAGCTGGAAAGCCCTGTGAAACAGCCCCCGGCAGATCAATAGCAATCACACAGGTAATGAACGAATAGGGGGCTTTTAATGCTGTACCATATCATCCACTTACACACTGCTCTCTTGTGAATGCTGCCTCTAATCTTGTGTAAGAGCACCATTATTCCAAGCAACGATACTGCAAATACTGCATCAAAAGAGCAAAACATCCTGGCTAAGAGCTGGTCAGTAACATCTCTGAGCTATTTGAGGCTAAGGAGGAGCGTGAATGAAACCATGATGTGATAATAAATGGCTAGATCACTTTCAGTTCCTCTGAAAAACTGTGGAGTTAATAGGACTACAATAAAATAGCATTACTTAAGAAAAGAAAGCACCAAGTAAAAATAATTAATGATCCATAGTCAAATGTGTTGAGAACTGTTATAGCTTTAAGCAAAAAAAGAAAGAAAAAGACTATGATGTGCATAGTTTTGATGAAAGATGACAACTTAAGTCCCCTTTAATGACCCCCTTTAATTTATTCAGTAAAATAAAATGACATCTCCATATGCAATGCATAAAACTTGAATGATTATGATTATGTCTACCCTAATGTGAGAACTGCAACCTTTCCAGACCCTATATTAGTTATCACGAAGCATTCAATCAAAGCTTCAGTGTTACATAAATTGTTATTGCACAAAAATGAAACATCTCTTCCAAGATTAAGTCACAGTACAAAGATAGAGTGTTTGAAAAGTCAGAGACATGAATGAAATGAGATGTTAAATGGCATGAGACAGTACTGATCACACATGGGGAAGATCATCTACAACATGAAGGCTCAGCGTAAAGGAAAAGCCTGACTAATTTCCTTTCAGATGTTTAGCTTCAGTTCTTGATCAGATGATGGAATGTCATTAATATATAATGTCACAAGATGTTTCCACCAAACAGTCAAGTGAAGCCTCAACAAACAAGTTAAAAATGAATTAACAATAAGTTCCTTATAAATCCCTAAAAATGCATTTACTAAAGTTTTTCATCCGGCAAAGTTCTCTGAACCTCTTAATGTTATACTGCTGTCATGAGTTAACATCTTACTGTAAATCCCTAGCATACTTCTACTTTGTGGTATCCATTTGAAGCTACGGCAATGTCAGCTGAGTCATCAATCACTTTGATGGGTTAAAGCCACTAAAAAGGAACAGTCCACAACATTTAAAGTGCTCTGAGGCACATAACCAGGAAGAAAATGCAGTGGTTATGGAGTTTATCCAGAAAGACCATTAGCACCTACTACCAGTTGTGACAAATTAATAAAGATTTAAAACATGAGGAAAAATAGCTAAGAAATCATTTGCCACTGTCACCAAATTCCCCTCTCAAAACAAATACAGATTTGCACCTGACACATACCCTTCTGTTCCTAAAATCATGCTCCCAAAGACTTTCCTTCGTACCTTACACTGACATTGCTGAGTTGCTTTATGTAAATTAACCTAGTAGTTACATTTTCTCTTTAGAATGAATCCAAGATCGAAACCTGCCCGTTTCAACTACAACTGCATTAGTCTGACACTGCAGAGAAGTCTGTATCGGTCCTTTCTTTTTTCGTTTTTTTTGGTTTTTTTTTTAATCAGTCCGTGTGAGGCATGACCTTTCATTGGCTATGCCCCTGTGGCATAAACATCATCAAACATCATTTTATGCAAAAAAACAGAAAAGGAGGTACTTCTGAAAGACTGTAGGGCAAAACTGTTTCTTCTTAACTTGCATTAACTCTGCAGGGTTTCTTCATGTGGATGTAAAAGCCCTGGACAAACAAACAAGTAGCAGTTCATGAGGCTTAGGATTTTCTTTTTCCAGTCTTGAGGCTGGAAAGAGAGCACAAATGGATTTTACACATGGTGTGAGCTTTGGATTTCTATTAATGCTATGGATTAAAAGCTACCACAACAGGGTTTGCCCATTGCTTAGCCTGTTTGGTAGGGTGTGTATACGGAACACAATACATGAGTCAGTTGTGAGTGCCTATTCAATGAAATTACAATCTACAAGCACATATGCCTGCAGTGACATGATTTGATGGGAGAGCATAACATAATTTGGTGCTGTAGTTGTTATTTTGGGCATTTGGATACTTAAAAGTCATGGATACAGATGCTGAGATACAATTCAAATGCTTCTCCATGTTTTTAATTTGTGAATAAATGTAAAATAGGCTAAGATTAGGAGGGGTATTCCTTTGCATAAATGGATTCTTAGAAAGGAGAGATTAAAAGAGATTAAATTTACTCCCTCAATTGTATTCCTAATCCTGTGGCAATTATGACTCAAACAGACTAATCAGTGGGGCTTGAGGCTCTTGGCAGAGACACACTGCACTGCAGTTGTGGAATCCTACGGTTCTTCACAGAAAAGGTAGAAAATGACTTCACGACTCAAACTTCTGAAAATATCCTCTATCATGGCTCCATAAAATCTTCATTAGGACTTCTTAATGGCGACTACTTTCTATTGGCTGTCAGAGCGCCTGAACTCAAGGGAAATTCTAAGGGCTGTAATAAACAATATGATTTCACTTTGTGCAACTTTAATCATACTGTATTCAGTCAGAGCATTCAGTCATATCATTAATCCAGAGATCAGATCCATTCAGAATGACAAATGACCTCACTGGGATCAAAGAAAATCAACTCCATGTGCCTGCTGCATTGCAAAGTGCACGCAAAAGAATGCCATATTGGACAGATTAAGCTTCCCTGATACATTTTTCAAAGTCACCCAAGGGCCAATATAAAGATTTAAGGAATTTGCTGACAGAAAGAGGGGAAAAAGCAGACGTTTCCATATAGCATGACTTATGGTGGAGAGGTCAAACTTCATTTGACTTATTTACATTATACAGCTGGCTCAGGATGTGTGGAGCACACTTAATGTGAGCTTCCACTTCTCAGCTGTCTCACAGAGATCCAAAATAGTAGCTCAGTGGTTCCTTAGAATGTAGTACTATATACTGTATCTGTTAAATAGCAAACATGCATGCTCATCCTGATGATTGCTAGTCATCTGCTGACTGCCACTGCGTGCTACAAAATGTTTACTGTCAGAATAACTACTGAAGATTTCTGGTAAAACTCATAGTGGCAAAATATAGTATGTATGTATATGCCCATGTATGTCTGTATCAATATCTATCTATGTATCTATTTACGTACCTATCCATGTATCTATGTTTCTATGTATCTATGTATCTATCTATCTATCTATCTATCTATCTATCTATATCTATCAATCAAGATTTTAATACATCACATCATGTATAATCCCACAAATGCCTTAAATGGCACCCATTTGGCCTACAATATCTATATTAAGCTACCTGCAATCGCGTTAAATACTAATTAGTATAAGACTGACAGGCTGAGCTTTAGGTAATTAGCATGCAACATTTAAATCCCCTCTAGTGTAAATTCATATTGAACAATTTCCTGTGGGTTAGCAGAGAAATGGAAAGGGAAAGGAGAGAGGAAAATTAATCAAAGCTTTGACAAATGGCAAATGAACATGAATCAGGTGTTAGCGCTTGGGAGATGTTGCACTCAGTTCATTATGACACCCATGTGAAATATCGCTTTTGTAAGGACTAGGGGGAAAAAAAACCAAACCAAACACCTTTATGCATTCACGAGTGGAACGATGCAATGCTTTAAAAACTGCATTTGTGCTGCTATGACCGAGCAGCCTCACAGTCAGAGCTAAGTGCTCAGCAAACACTGTTCAGCCCCTCAGAGTGTATCAGCAGACACTCACAAGTCACACAACTTTTGAATTTTTGTCCAGAGGGTAATTACTCAACAGGTTTTGATAGTACTGACATCAATTCAAAAGTAATGTGAGGAGCAAACTGGTTCTTTTTCATATCTCACTCCAAAGACACTCACAAATAATCATCCACCTCTTGCTAAGTCAAACACACACCTGGAACATTACATGGCCTTTCTACTTTCTATCAGACAGCCATCTTTTACAGGCCTCCTCAGTTTGGGGTTGTAAATTCGATGGTGAACTGTTTACAGTGCTGATGGGGGGCTCCATGTGGCCTGGCAGGCAGACAAGATACAAACACATGCTGCTGGGTGCAGCACAAAAAGCAGCAGGAGCAGTGCTGAAAAAACAATTTATTCAATAGGCTTTCTAGAAAGTAGAAGAAATAACTGCACCTACAGTAGCAAATAAACAAAAAAAAAGTTTAATTTATGAATATAAAGTATTTCCATTTATCAGTTTGAAAGGAAAGCATACAATTATGCAAATTATTTAATCAGCACGGTGTTTGCAGGGGGTCTTTACTAATAATTCTGATTTACCTTGCTCCCACACACATGCCCTAATTTGTATTGTTTATTTCCATAGTAAAGAGTAATGAAAAAAAAGTCAAAAAGTTGACAGAACCTTTAAAGGTTAAGGCTGAAAACAAACAACTTTATAATCTATGGACACACAGGGCTAAGCAGTTATTTGTAAGAAAGCATAAGAAATTAATAAAGCTGCACTGTATGGATAGAATTAGTAAATGTGATCCATATAGCATTGTTCTTCTCTATGTAATTTTGAGTAAACTTTACAGTGGGAAAATTGTTGTATTATGAAATGTCAAATATTTATAACAATGGTTCATGATGTATATAAGTATGTTCAAACTTACATTTTAGTTTTTAAGCAAATGTTCTTGTCCAGAGTCAATAAAGTGAGTGCAACAGTATGGTGGTATGAGCCCACATTTCTTCATAACGAACACTGCAAGCAGCAAAGAATAAGGAGAGCAAGGGTCAAGCTACCAGTGCTGAAAACCCAAGGAACAAACTTACTTGTGTCCTGGGTTCATGTACAATTTGAGATGTCGGGAAAAAAACAAACAAACGGGCAGAAAAAAATGATATGTTTTTCAGTTTATGGGCAAGATCAAATGCATGTGTGAGGTAGGTGAGAGGTGGACTTGAGCAGATGAGGTTTCAGTTCATGCTGTAACATAACAAGGGTCTTTTCTGTCCTAACTTGGTACGGTACACAGTGCATGTAACATTATGGTTGTTAAATGAATGCGTTGTCTTCATAAATGACACTATATATGCTGCTTTATAGCAGCAGTCTGCACAAAAAATATTACTGATCAATAAGAGTACACATGAGGTCATGTGATGGCCATATTTTTTTCAGTCTCCCCTATCCAAGTCAATAGTCAATCATGAGACTTTCCTCAACTAACTTTGCTTAACATTCTCCATTACATTTTACCCTGAAAATGTAAAAAATAATGCAGGTTCAGTGGTGGGGCTTAATAAAAAGAAAAAAAAAACTGAAATATGCGCCGGAGCATTGTGTTTGAGAGGGAAAAAAAATCCTCTGTGTGGGTGTCTGAATGCTCGCCATAATCAGAATTGAAGTAACAAAAAGGGGGCAAAAAGTGGGGGATTGGAGGGAGAGAATAATTCTTTTCTTTGTGCGCTCACCGTGTTTTAATTATCTGTCTAGCGCTGGTGTTCAGATAGAAGTGGCCCTTGAATTAATGAGCCATTTTAAGACCTTCTTCCGCTCAAGGGTGGTCAAAGACAAGAGACTGAAACTTTTCTCTCTTTCAGGCACAGAAAAGTTTTTTTTGTAAAAGAACACAGGCCACGATGCCACTGAATGAACACTTGACAAAAACAATGCCTCAACTTACTGAGGAATGAAGACCTTTAACTTACAGGATGTTACCTAACGTATATCAGATATAACTTCTTCATGTTTTGTACCAAGGAAACAACAACAACTTAAATGACTTGTGTGACTCAAAGACAAACATACCTACTTGCACTTACACACAGTCCACATCTCCACACTGTATCACCGGAAACTTTTGCATTAAGGGATTTTCAATGGTAAGCAAGTATTGGCACTTAAAAGAAATAATAGCTTTTGCAGCTTGACTCATTATTGCTAATGAACTACCTTGATGAGGTGACAAGAGACATTTACAGCTTCAAATAAAATGCTAATAAAGGTTAATTATGTAACACACGGGACAAAAGGAGAAGCAAAACAGATAAATGAACACAGTGATGTTTTGTCATGTTTTGGACCTTTAGCGGTAGCGTTTGGCTTGTGCTTAACCATTACTTTTTGATGAGACACTAAAATCTTTCTAATACTGGCCAGAGGCTATCTTAAGACCCCAAATAGTTACGTCTCAATATCTAAACTTATTTGACAAGTTTATAGTCGCTCATGTTCTTCATCTGGCCTCCATTCCAGTACTGACAAAACCATCTGCCTCTTTCTCTGTGTGTTTGTACTCACAGCAGCTCCAGTCAAGGTCAAGCTATTAATTAACTTGTAGTCTTTGTTCCCATGCCATGCAGTGAGCCTGTAGTGTGCACACAGAGGATGCAGCCTCTCACTCAGTGTCTCTGCCCTTACTGTCAGGCTATCACTGTGTCACAGCCGGGTATTCAACTGGTTAGTCATTCATACACTTGATAATCCCTCAGCAACACCAATACCAACTGGCTCCGACTGTATTCACAGTTCAGTCCCACTTTTCCTCCAAGACAGAGCGCTGATCAAAACAATGTGTCTGATCTGGCAGAGCACTGATGAGAGTTCATTAACTATCAATGGTTCATTTGGTGTGAATGGTACCAAAGAGAATAAGAGGCAGCCATGTGCAATATGATATGGAGTGTGAGATGGCACCTTTCAGCTGGGAGGGATTTCCATTGTTTGAAGAAACTAGGCGCCCATGCCAAGAAAAACAAGCTAGACATCAAGGATCGTAGAGTAAGCTTTCTGCACTGCGCTCAGTGCTTCAAAAAATGTTTCACAGCAACTACATCATAACTCTTCATAGCCTCTTCACATTGTTTTGAGGCCAAACCCATAATTTGATAAGGAATTTTGGTGTGCGGTATCACCCCAAGACCTTTGGAAAGAAATCTCACTTGATTGAGTCAGCTCTGCCAACATCCAGTAGTTGAGTGAAAACATTTTTGCTTTGCAGCACAAACAGAAACTCCAGTGTCTTTTAAGACCTTAAAATTCTGTGGACAGGCAGAAAGGGAAAACAAATCCTGGTTCTGTCTACAAGGTATTAATGCCAAAATGCTTTCCCTCATGGATGAACAGCATTGTTAAGTATGCAGGCATCAAGCATCAAAGCTAGGGAGCTTATCTACCCCTGTGTAATGATTAGAAATTAAGCCTTGGAATTCCCAATGAAAACAAAAGTTATATAAAGGAATGCCCAGGGAGGGATTAAAAACAGAGAAGAGCAAAGCTTTGACTGAGACTGGAAAACAGGGATACTACAGTGGCTTGATGACTATCTATCCTTACTGTTTTTCCTTAAAGATCAAAAGAGGAGAGGACATGATATCTTATCTACCCATTCAGAAATTATTCTTAATGAGGAGAAATCGGGCTAGAAGAGGCGCTTCTGTACATGTTTGTGCGTTGGGAGTTGTTTTGTTCGGACAAACAGCATAATGAGTTTCTGTCATGCTTTACAGTATTCATACGGGATATGTAATCTTCCTCTCATAAAGCCTTGGGCAAAGAGTTTCGCCAAAGCTCTGTATTACCCAGCATACTTAAAATGGATGAACACTGCAGCCTAGAACAGGATCCCAGGTCTACAGGGAACAACCCCACCAGCCTCCAATCCAAGTCTTATCTCCACCTAGATTATTTTGGCTTTTGTTTTGACACTCAATTTAGGGCTGCGCAGCCATAGGTAACTCTTGCACTTCGATAACGCATAGTTGTTTGTTGAATGCACAAAATCCCCAATAGAGCTTGGTTCCGGTGCTTTCGGTCCAAATGCAATTCAACTGTGCAGGTGGGGAACAACCTGCAGTTACAGATAACGGTAGCTGCAGGGGGCTCCGTTGACACGGCTGGCTCATCTACAACGGTATTTATACTTCATCAGCTACAGTCGGCAATGCAGGCCATGGGTTTGATTTTGCTGCCAGGATTTCTTGGTCTTTCGAAAATGCTGAGTCAGACCCAACCCTGCTGAAGCATCCATTTATTATTGGGCTTGCTCTGTGTGTCCACTGGGTGATTTGTTGTGTAGCGGTTCGGCTTTGAAGAACAGCCTCAGGTATTTTTGGAATAGGCATAGGAGGCCCCGTCTGTCACGGCTGGCGAGCTGCTGCCCCAGCCGCCGCTCACACCTGGAGAGAGAACTGACGTATGAGAACTGTGGACAAGGCGTGACAGCGTCATAATACAGTAATCACCCTCCTCACGAAGGAAGCTTTCAGTTCGGAGATGAAAAGTGATCTCTCGGTTAAAGTGTCTCAATCTGCTGTGACTGACTGCTTACTCCTCTCCAATCTGTCCCACAGAGATTTATAACCAAGTGGGGTGGACTTGCTGAAAGGCAATTACTGTCAAGTGGATCCTATTGCACCCCTTTGTCATTCTAATACTAGAAATTTGCTTCTCATTAGATGAGTGTCAAATGGAATTAGTGACTTCATTTACTTTCTAACACTGTCCAGCTCCCCCAAGTCGATCCCTGGAAACTTCTCCTCCCATGGTGGCCAATCTGAGGAGCCTCATTTGAGATGATAAAATTGCCAACAAACAGGAACTACGGCTGCAACTAATGCTTATTTACACTGTCAATTAATCGCTCGGTTATTTTTTTGATTAATCAATTAATCATTTCCAAGGTAAAGGTTCCTTTATTAATACCCATAAGTAAATCTGTGAGGAAGGCAGGAAATTTGGCATTCAATTAACATACAACAATAAACTCTACAACTGTGCAAAATGGCATGAGGGAATAAATAAAACACCTACCCTTCCCTTCTCACAGTAGATTAAAAATGGCCTAAAGTATCAGTAATATTTTGCATCTGGTGGCCATACATCTCTGACCAGAGAGAAGTTGGAATTCACAATGCAAGCGGTGGGATTAATCTAAAACAATCAAGTTGGCCTTTTTCTGTAGCTGTGAGCAGTAAATGACAGAAAGGTTTAACTGAGACTTGCCAATGAGCTTACTTGCCCACGCAGCAATGTGGTCAAGAGAATTCTTCTTTTTTATCTGTAAAATATTTTAAAAAATGACGAGTGCATATCAAAAGTTAATAGAGCCAAAGTAATGTCAAATTGTTTCCTTATAACGATATGAGGCAGAGAGGAGCAAATAATTATTAGAATTTTGGAAGACGTCATGAGTGGATGTTTGGTATTTTTACTTGATAAATGACTAATTGATTAATTAATCAATCGATCAAATTAATCGACTCTTTTTCTCAGCCCAAACAGGAACAAAACCTTTCTTTAAGGGCCTGGCTACGTAAGGAGAATTGAGATCAATTTAGCACTAAAAACTGCACTGACTACCGTGTGCATGAATAAAGAGAGGTGGAGAGTAAAAAAAATAAATAAATAAAATGAAGCATATGAATTACTGTATGCAAATCACCGTGCCACTTTGGGGGATCTGGTGAGTCAGCAGCAGAAGTTGAGGAGAAGTTGCAGAGACGAAGCTGAATCACTGTTTCCAGTGGGGCCAAACTGTCCCTGCATCACAGCTGAGGTATGTGACCCACTGTGGGGTCTCTCAGTCAAAGTGTGTGTGTGTGGGTGGATAGGTAGGGGTGGGGGACTACAATTACATCAAAATGTCAACACTTGTAATCTCACGACCTCAGAATAAACATCCACACCGACAAACTTTAATTTTGATCTATAATCCCTGTCAAAATGCATCTTTGGCCAAGTGCTGCGGCTCCTACTGGCTCCGCTTACAGACAAGGAGAGACGAGAGGACACAACAAAGAGGGCAGTGTGGACTCCGATGCGCCCCAGTGAGAGACAGAAAATTAATAACTGTGTGCAGTGTGTTTGTGTGTGTGTGTGTGTGTGTGGTGGCCAGTGGTTCCCATGAGAGACAGCATGCCAGTTTGTGATGACTGTGCCAAGCCAGTGTGGCAAACCACAACCCCAAACACTTTAGGGTGCATCACGCTGCTGCTGGATGACAGAAAGAGAGAGAGAGAGAGAGAGAGAGAGAGAGAGAGAGAGAGAATGTGTGGAAGAGAGAGAGTCTTCAATGTAGGTGTGAAGTAGAGCTACAAACCCGCCTGTGTGTTTTTTCTATGGTCTTCTAGGTATGTGTACAGTATGTGTTTGTTTATATGATAGTGTGTTTTCCTATTTGCATCAGTGTGGTCCTCTGTGTGTGTGTGTGTGTGTGTGTGTGTGTGTGTGTGTGACCTTCATCCCTTTGTGCTGCTAGTCAGCTTACAGTGCTCCACAGAGCTTAACCAGCTATTAATAGCATGTTAGCT
>OMKZ01022788.1:10071-20680 GCA_900302535.1 Neoniphon sammara | reverse complement strand
CACCCTCTCTTCTCCCTCTGATGCGTTTTTATTCTCTGTTTATGTTTGTTTAGCCTTTCAGTCCCATCTTCACTCTCCCCTCCTAATATCCTTTTGTGTCCCTTTTCTCTTCTGCACACATTATTGTATGTCTCCAGCGTGTATGCACATGGCAGTTTACTGTTAAGGAACATGATTCATTTATTTGTTCGTGTGCGTTTGAGTGTGTATGTGTGTGTGTGTGTGTGTGTGTGTGTGTGTGTGTGCTGTGCAAAGCTGGCAGTGATGGCGGCTGGCTGGGAGCTGCATTGGTTGCAGTAGGAGATAAACTGGGGCTGTGTTTCCCGGCAGTGTTGCAGATTTATCCCTCTGCTTACGGCCACGCTTTTACTGCCCTTCCACTGGCCCCCGCTGGATCTCATCTCTCTCCCTCCCTCTCTCTTGTTCTGTCTATCTCTCACTCACCATAAGGGACCAGTCTCTCTCTCTCTCTCTCTCTCTCTCTCTGCACGGTCTGGCTGCCACAAATCTGTCACACTGCTCCATAAAGCTGCTCAGGGCATGACTCAACAAATATTAAGGAAGAGGAGAATAAATAAATAAAGCTAAATAAAAAGAGAAACCCCCATCTAGAGGGAGAGACAACTTTTCTGCACACAAAATGGAGCCTGGCTGTAAAATATTTACCTCAGTGTCTCTGTGCTTTAGACACTCTGCTGGGAGTCTCACTGTGCCGACATCACACACACACACATACACACACATTCTTTACCTCCCTCCTGACTCCCTCTTTCTTCTCCTCTTCCTCTTGCTGCTGCCAAGCACTCATGTCCCAAACATGCACAATAACACACACAAAACACGCACACACACACACATACTGAGCACATGCAAACTCACCGTCACACAGGCAGCAGACCAAAGAACAAACAGAGCGCTTTTACATAATTGTAAGACAATCGCAATGCGCACGCCAACCCTTTCCTTGAACCCCCAGTGGAGTGAAGGATGAGACAAACGGCACATATGGATGAAAGGGCCGCATTGTGCAGCCTCTTTATGCACGTGGCTGGGTGTGAGCGCGCTGACATGTGAGGCCGTGCTTGTCAGTTTATCAACAGCAGCAATTTTTCACTCTTGGTCAGTCAGGCGTGGAGGCATTTTAACTACCTGGATCCCAAAAGCATAACATGGAAGACAAAAGGCAGCCTCATGGCCCTTTTTGTCTATGCACACACACACACACACACACACACACTCACACAGATGCACACACGTACAAACCTACTCTACTTTCCAGACCCCTCCGTCTTGTCCGATTGGCTTCACCCTGACAGACGCATTAGCCATTCAGGGAGCAGCAAACACCATGTGGACAGCTGACTGTGCCCAGAAATCAAGCAATATGCTGTCATAGAAAAAAAATAAAAAAATAAAAAAATAAATAAAACAAACGCTCATGCTCTCATGCTCGCACGCGCACAGACACAGACGCGCACGGTGGAGCCCGTCGTGACCCCCGTCAAAGAAGACAAACAACGGCGAGGGAGAGCGGCCGCCTCGCCATGTGGCAAGCCAGCGTATGGAACCTTGACACCATATGGGCTCTCCATTGTTGAGGGAGCAGCCTGGGGACATTAGCACCCACCATTTGCATATATGGAAAACACTATTACAATTGTTTTCCTTTTGCTGTTTTCCCCGGCAAAATAAGAAGTGCCATCATCAATCTGCCTTTAGTGCCTGGAGGTGTGTTGGAAAGGATTTGTAAAGTCATCCATTTCCTGTCATTTGGAAATGACACAGATAGAGCCAACCGCAGCTGGAGGAAATCCCATGATGCTCTTACCTAGCTGCAGCTCCATGTTGCTAATCTTGTTTTCGGAGGGAAACAGGATCTTTGGCGGCTTGTCGGTCAGAGGAGCTGCAAAGGAAAGAAAACACAATTTAGATGCGATATACAGACAAACCGGCAATATAAGCAAAGTGTCACTGAAGGAGAACGCCGAGCGTTTCTGATTGAAATATTTTTTTTTGCTGTTTTTTTTCCCAGCGTCCTTCTCATCCGTGTTCCATAGTATTTTTCTTTGTGTGCCTCTCTGCCACATAGGGGTTTGTTGGCATTCATACACACAGCATAGACAGGAAGTTTCTCTCTCTTTCTGTTCATTCTGCTCCTCTCCACCCACCCCTCCCTTTCCACCTTCCTCTCCCTTTCCAGCCATATTGCTCTCTAGTGCCTATAGACCTTGGATCCCTTTCGCCTGCCCTACTTCTAATCATGAATTAATCACTGGTTTGCCAGGAACAAGCCACCAGTTAATCTGTGTGAGTGTTGTATATTTGAAGAGCCATCATGGTGTGTGTGTCTGAATGAGAGGGAGCAGCTGATGCTCTAATGATGCTAATCATCCATACGGTGGATGTCAGGCCTGCTGCTGGAGTCCTCTCTCTGGGGAACGCCCGAACACGCAGCAGTTTTATTGTTGCTAAAAGCCTTTGTGTGTTCTGTGGGGAGAGGCTGCGCTCTTCAAAGAGGGGTTAGGAAACAAAAAGGGGGTCATGTATGTACATGGCAAAGCATTCAGAGACATGGCGAGAAAGAGACGGGGAGGTTGTGTCTGCGTGTGGGATTCAGTGTCTTGATCAGAAAGGACAAATCGCAACTTCATTTGCATTTTTTTTTCAACCGAACAATCCTTGAGGTTGAGTTACTATAAACAAATTATGTTAGACACTTTAATATGGGGAGGTCTGCAAAGTAATATAGCAATAACATGAGAAAGTTACCACAAGAGGTGGAGTTGCATTTTTTTGCCATAAAGTACAACAAAATGCACTTCATGGCAAATATTGGTATAATAGGAACCAATCAGGTTACTTGGCTGACACAAACAGTTGTGTAAGGAATGTTTAAGCTTCACAATTTAAAGGACAATTCCACTCAACCACGGAGTCTATGACAAGTAATCTAAAGAGCCATTTAAGATTTAGTGTGCTGCCGCTGTGTGCAGCAGTATCAAAGATGAGACAGTTAATCAGACAAGACCTACTTGACCTACGATATTATGTTTTGGTTGATCTTGTGGTTATCATTTTGAGGCTTGTCCCATACACTGCAGACAAAACAGGAGATAAACTACAGATCACTGGCTCTCTAGAATGAAGCATTTGATGACATTTCAGTCAAAACTCATTGCTATGGTTGAAAAAATATGGTAAAATGAGGCCTGAGTTGAATTTGACTGGAATTGTCCTTTTATTTCTTTTGAGTCCCTCCTCCCTCCACCCCCAGAAAAAATAATATGATTATGTCCTAGATTAATGTCATGCACATACTCTTCCTCTGGTGATTTTAACACTGCCTGAGTTATGGCACACTGAGGGATACATCCAAACCTGAAATGCCCTTTTTTTTATTGCTGTGTCATTACATCACCAGCAAAAATTGGGGCATGTTAAGCTCATTATTACCCACATTTCTCTGCTAGCAAGCATGACATATTTGATATCAGTGAAGACCTCGGGATCTCTTCTTTTGTATTAAATGAGTGCTGCGGATGTGAGCAGAGCCAGACCATACTAATCATATTACAGTGCTTATAAGGCTGCAGAGATGAAGACGGAGTTTATAGAAACAACAGGTTTGACACATGGTTTATGTGGTCATGTAGCACGTGTATCTTATGAATGCATGAATGGATGAATGCATGCAGTTACGTAATAACATAATTGTACTATGCAGAAAAAGGGTTCACTTTGATCAAATCCACAGGAGCGCGCACACACACACACACACACACACATACACACACACGCATTCACACATAAAAGAAGCACAAATATATGCACCAAGGCACACAAACACTAATTTGAAAATACCTGAACCAGCTACAAAGAAGCCTTTGCTGAATAAAACAGGGACCAGTCCCAACAACAGATCTTTAAGGCACGCCTAATTACAACGTTGTGAAGTTGTGCAGTTGTGCATTCAGGCCAGTTCGTTACCCCGGTGCTTTCATTAAGATGTTTCCTCAGAGTGTCCTCACCAGCCCCCTACATCTTTAGACTTATTATGAGCACTCTCTAACAAGCTGTTTGAGAGCCCTGCTCTGTTTTAGTGCCTGTTTTTTGGAGGAATGAGCCATGCAACGTTACTGTGCGAGCGTAATGCGAGGAAAAGTGCTTGGTCTTGTCTGAAGGAAAGTGCTTGGTCTTGTAAAGTGCTAAGTCTCGGTCTGCAATGCATAACAACACATTTAACGATTTCTGCAGATGAAAAACTTTTATTTGAAAGTCGGAAAGGAGCGCTCGAGTGTGCGCATGTGTACAAGAATGTCAGCGTAAATGTGTAAATGTGGGTGTGAACGGTTTGGAAAACAGAGATCTTTGCTCAGTTGTACTATCACCATTACTGGTATGCAAATACTGACGGAGAGGGATGGCTGGATTCACTGACATCTATGAGAGGGGCGGTCATGGGCTCTTAGGCACAAGTGTTTGCTCTGTTAATCGGTAATCGCACAGCACAAATTACACTGGATACTGATACACTTCTAATTACATATCAAAATGCTATACATAATTACACAATGGGTGATCCTATAGCTAATTATGCACAAACTGAAGACAAATGAGGACAGGTTGTGTACAGGAAGGAAGAGGGGGGAGGCTGAGCAGATGTGGCAGAAAGCACAAAGATAGAGAGCTGATGTTACTGTAAAACAGACAGAAAAATGGAGCTGTGAGATCGAGAGAATGAATCAGGCGAGGGGACGGAAAGAAAGAATTATGAAGCTAAGGCGAGCCAGTCAAGAAACATGCTCCCCCCTCATTTTGGCATGCTACACTTCACTCCAAAAATCTCGTTATCTTAATTACCATTCCTTTATGAAGAAACACATTAATTATCTCAGTTCAGGAGGAGACACCATTTAAAAGTGGAGAGGATTGGGAGCAACTCCTAACAAAGAAAACTAGTCTTGTGTCTCGGCTTCCCATTACCAGCAAAGTCAGGAATTAAATAAAGGAAGATGTAAACAGGTTATTGAACATTATCGCACTTCTGAGCTGTTAACCACAGAAAAGTTTATGAGAGCATTAGGAGAAAACAGAGTGAGGTTTATGCCTCTGTTATGTCTGCCAGTGAAGTTGGAAGGAGGATGTGTTTTCATCCCTGTCTGTTTGTTAGCAAGACATCTCAACAAGTTACAGATTTTTGCTGAAATTGAACAGCTAGCTCCTGGCCCAAACATCAATTGATTAAATTTCGGTGGTGATCCTCATCTGGGACTACAGCGATTTGAAGATTATTGTTTTTTTTAGTCGTTACTATTAAGCTGCATTCAGGTGCTTGGTGGGAAGCTTCTGGAATTCCAAGTTGGCTGCTAAACTGCACTGCAGTATATATCAATATATACATCAATATTGTGACATGAGACTAGATATTGTCTGGGCTTTTACATATTGTAATATGATGTGGCATTTAGGGCTGTTTTTTCCTTGTAGGCTGCATTACAGTAAAGGGATTCAATTTTTAGAAGCTATGAGACTGAAGTTATCAAGCTGTTCTGTTCTGTTACCTGCTTGGTCATCATATCCACATTACTAATGACTATTTATCATCAAATATCTTCTGAAAGCACCAATAGTCATTCCAATGATACCGTCACAATGTCAATATTGAGGTCAAAGACACTGTGATGTTTGATTTTGTCCATATTGTCCATCTCTAATTGCAATCACATGCTACTTACTCGGAAAATCAACAACCGACAGACAAACATAAACATAAACTGGAATGGATGCTGCAGCATTTCAAGTTGGAGAATTGTGCAGTGTTGGTGGAGGTTTGCATTTTACCAAGTGCCTTCTAGTGGTTATTGTGTAGGTGTGACACGTGTGCGGATGTCTGTGAACAGAGTCAAATAGTCTTTGTCCTGGGTGAATATGTGCTTTGGGCTTTTGGGGACCAGAAATGGTGAGGCTGCTATGCCTATGCAATTTGTTATAGTCTGCGTTCAATGACTCACTGTATAACATTGATGTCTGAAGCATTCTCAAGGTAGAGGCATTGTCTGTTCTCTGCGAGAAACGAGGCTGAATTCATTTCAGGGCAGGTAACTCCACAAACAAAAACCTGCCAATGGTACTGTATTCATTTAAATTGGGATTCAGTGCTGCAGGAAAAAAGTTAAGGAGTTTGAAACATATGGAGTGGCAAATGACTGAGCCTCCACTGATGCCTACCTGTATTGTGTGAAAAACACAGCATGTGCTGTGTGCATGTGTGAGGGAAATGCCTGCATTTAAGTGTGTATTTGTGCACGAGTGTGTGTACGCTGCACGTTTTCAAAGCCCGGAATGTTCTGAAACATGACAGTCAGTATGAAATCACTACGCTGCTTCACTGTGAGTAGGGTATAAGTGCCACTGAGGAGAAGTTAAGCTGTGTGAGTGCGTGCGCGCGGGCCCACATGTGGGCACATTAACACAGAGAGAGTGGGACTCCATGGATATAAGCTTTGTGATCAGTCAGCCACAATCCCATTTCTGCTTGGTGGCGGAAAAGCTCGCTGGACTTTCCAGATGGATTATTCTGGGTGACTGACTGTAGGGAAACAGCAAATTAATGAATTATGAATGGAGCCGGAATACTCGGATCATTGGGCTTTTCCTGTTAGTCGGCCACAGAAGGAGGGAGATTTGCCAGAGAGTAATACAGTGTCGGCAAATTGGTGACAAAGGTGAAAATAAGAGCAAATCAAAGTGAGGGATGTGTGGAATTACTGTGCACATAGGTGTGTATACAATAATACAAGCATACAAGTGCATGCAGCATTTCTGCAGGCACAGTGATGGACAAAGACCTGGAGATACACACAGACACACAAACGTATACAAAAACATACACTTGCACCGTGGTAGACTCATGCACACAAATGCACATACACACACACACACACACATGCGCGCGCGCACACATACACACGGATACGTGAAGCTGTGAACAGAGGACTGCAGTGTCCTTTGGTCTCAGGTAATTGGCTCCCAAAGGTTTTCAGCATTTTTACCAACAAAGGCAGTCCAGCTGGAGAAGTCCAGATTAATAGGAGGACTGAAGAGGTGCATGGATAGAGGGATGGAGAGTGATGGAAACTTCAGCAAATACAAAGTCCTTGTGAGTCTCCCAAGACCGCTAAGCCTGACTAGACAAGTCTCAGCGCGATTCGACACCCGACAGACTCCTATATTGTACAGAGGATCCTCATATATTGTACAGAAGATCCTCATATATTAATAGTGACCTTCCTCTGTGCAGGTGTCACCTTTGAGCCAGTTTCATTACATTCCTGATAGCGCAATAATCATCCCGTATGATGCCCTTACAAAAGTCACCTCAGAGTATACAGAATTCAATTCCAGATCCAAACATTTCCCACAAGAGAGGCTGAGCAGGGTGTTGGATGGTGTCATCCAGAGGAAGTTAATAAAAGCAGTTATATTCATCCTAAACCACATCACGCTTCTCCACTGTTACTGTGGACTGCTGTTATGCTCTCTGAAAGCCCTGCCTCCGGCTACGTTAAAATACTTCAACATCAAAGCAATAGAAGTACGCTGTCCTGCAAATATGAGCAGACAGGATATTGGATAAGAGGCCATCGTGCGCATCATCGTCATTGGCGCCGTCAAACGGACAAAAATAATCCCTGTATCATCGTGAAAGGTGACAACAATTGGCCTATTATTATCTCCCGGCCAAGCTGCCAATCAGGCTGTTTCAACTAAGCAGCTCTCTATAGGAGACTATCTGATGATGGAACATGGCAGTGATCAAGCTCTTCAAAGCAGGACTCCGGCTGTGAAGCCTTAATAATCCATATCTTTGTAAAATGAGAAGAAAGAGGGAATTAAGAGCCAGTGCCAGTATGCCGACTCGCTCTTCTTTTCCTTAGTGCTTCCCAAGGAGCATCGGGAACACGTAATTAACCAGCGGGAATGGCACTTAACAATTCATTATCGAATAAGTAGTACGTATGCATCCATGGATGTTAAGGAAATTTGAGTAAAAATTAACAAAACTATTAGAGAATGCGAGGGAGAAACAGAGAAAGGGAGAGGAGGAAACGTAAGTGATGCAGAGAGAGAAGGAGAGAGAGAGAGAGAGAGATACAGAGATAGGGACGGCGACAGAGAGACAGGAACAGACTAAGAAAGAAAATGTGTTATCGATTGCTGGGCGGTTTACTGTGATTCTGCCCTCTCAGCAAGTGTGTGTAAGCGCGCGTGTATTCGCGGGTGCGCTTGTGTATACATGCGCTCGCCTGTGCACAGATCCTGGGCTGCTCCTTAAATCTGCCGCTGTGACAGCTCAGTCTAATAATCTCGGCGGTGTCTCCTCACACGGCGGAGCTCTCACCACAGGCTTCCCCTCCTCAGGAACATTAGCGAGCCCTTAACTGTACCTCCACTCCTCAACATCCATTAGCCCGAGCCATGGCTTGACTGTAGCCTCGAGCGGCCTAGATTCAAAAACAAACCTTCAGAAAATATGTGCCTGTTCTCTAAACAGTATAATAATGTATCACTCCACTTAAAAGGCACCTCATTAAGACTGCCTTAATTTGTTTATTCAGACTCTCAACTTGGATTAAATTTTACGCAGGTTCGTAGAATAACTCGCGTTGCATTCTCAATAAGAGGTTCAATTAAGCAGTCAGGGAATGTGAAGAGTGTTTGAAATGAATGAGGAGCATTTTAATGGGCCTATTGTTTACAGAATAATGAGTGAGGGAGGATGCTGAGGCAAGGGGAAAGATAGAAAGAGAGAGCGAGAGAGAGCGAGAGAGAGAGAGTCCTGGAGATATGCTGCTCCCCTCTGTGCATTGCCAGAAAAATAAAAACCGTCGCTCTACAAAATGCATGCATGCATGCGCGCGCAGACACATGCTCACACACTAACACACATGCATGCAAATAAAAAACTTTGTCATCAAATTCAGAGAGTGCACCAAAGGTTATTGACACTTTGGTGAGTGATATCAGACAGCTTCATAGAAAATCGGAGGTGTAGTTTCATCGTTGATATGACAACAACAACAACACACCGGTTACTTCCTCTCTAGATTTCTGTCTAATTAATCCATCACAATGGAAAGGCAGAGCACATTCTCCTGTCCAACAAATGCAGATTCTCCCTACTCTTTTGCACGCACACACACACACACACACACACACACAGACACACACACCCTGCCCCATCATCTCTCTATACATTCCCTAGGGAGCTGTGACACATATGGTGCGCTGTGCTCTGTTTCGTTACAGTGGAAGATAAGACTGTTCCAGCCATACAGTAACCAGATGCTTTATTCAAAGCAGCTTGCACTTGGAATAAAGACCACGATTCACGAGGCAGAGTTCAAACATTTCTTCTTTTTAATTTTTTTTTTTTTTAACGGAGAGCTTTGAATGCACACTAAAAGTCATAAACAACCAGGAGATCAGAAACCTAGTGAACCCACCACGGTGAGACCAGGAGGGAACTGTGTTTGTGTGCTAACTCGACAAATGAGAATGTACAACTGTAGGCACACATGTTGAGAACCCCTGCAGGCCTCAGCACTTGTATGTGAGTGTGTGTCTAATGCTGCACACTCATGCATGTTCACTGGAATGTACTTTACAAATTGAGGGAGCAGCGGGGCTACCACATTTGCCAAATTGGTGTGCTTGTATGTATGTATATTTGTGTGTGAGAAATAAGACAGACAGAGAGAGAGAGAGAGAGAGAGAGAGACGGGGACAGAGAGCAAGAAGGAAGGTGAAAGAGAGAGTGAGCTCACTTGATGTGTTTGTGATCTTTGCAGGGTTATGTGCCTGTGAGGATACATAAAAAGCAAGCGTGGAAGGGTGTGCATGTCTGTGAAGTGAATCCAAGTTCAAATGAGTATGAATAAATGTTGTGTGTGTGTGTGTGTGTGTGTGTGTGGATGCATGCGCGCGTGTGCACGCTTGAGTGTGTATTTTATGTGCAGCTGAGTGAATTATTTGTGCTGAACATTACCCCTGCTGACGCCTCGGGTGCACGGGAGAGAGGGGAGGAAACAAAGACGAAGAGAGGGAAAAAAAAAAAAAAAACAGGGAACCAGAGGTGGAAACAAACGAGAGTGAGGAAAGAGGACAGAGAGGAGGAGAGGAGATAAAGACGGAACAGGAGGGAGAGGTGGAGAACTTGACGGGGGGAAAAGATCCTGCGCTTAGAGGCTCCAGTCAAAGCCTGCTAGACTCCGGCCTCAAGCACACCGCTGATGAAGTATTGACATATCAACAATCTATGTGTGGGTGTAGCTTAGCGCAGGCTGCTTTGTGCCCTCTCCGCGCTCAACATCTCTCTCTTTTCATCTGTCTCCGGCTCTGCGCTCCGTTCTTAACCTCTCTCACTGTAGCAGGGCCCGCGCTATTTCCTTTCATTATGTCTCTCTAAGAAGCGTGGCCCTTTCCCCCACTGTCATCTTTTCATCCTTTGTCAGTGTCCCGGGATTGTCCCCACCACACTCCTTTTTACCTCTCAGTAAACCTTGCCAGTTCTTTTCTTAGCTCCGTCTCCTCTGTGCTCAACCCTTCT
>OMKZ01022786.1:0-11836 GCA_900302535.1 Neoniphon sammara | reverse complement strand
CTCTGCAGAAACAGAGAGAAGACAAATCTGTCTACACAAACGGTGAGATGAAACTCATTGTGCAAGTGAAAGTTTATATATCCATCTTATGTGCCCCGGCCATTGTGACCGTTGTCTTTGTATTTCCAGTTGCTGGACTGGCAAAGATACTAGCTAGCATGGATATATCAAACCAAATAAACAATACATATAGGAACAACTTGTCTTGAGTATTATTGTCCTTATGATAAAATTAACTGTAAAGATAAAACAACATGTGACTTGCATTGTTTCATTAAAATTGATTTGGCAGGCTTTGACCTGGAAGGCTCATAGATCCCTTGCTAAACATTGCACTGGAAATAGGACAAAAGCAGCAAGAGGGTGCACAGGGTTGCCTAGAAACATATACCGTGGAAGAGGCAAGCTATTTTTCCCACTGTACAAGATGTATTCATAAGCAGCCAAATTCAGCTCAGTCAGTCCTTCAGTCAGTCAAATAGTGCTCTCTTACCTTGTACTGAGTGATGCTTGTATCACAGTGTGTTTGTTACTGCAGTGGTTATTTATGCTGGAAAAAAAGGCTTGTTGTATTTTAGGTACAAATACATTGAACTGAGATGAGAAATTGTTTGGTAAATCTAACAAAATATGGCTGGTTGAGAGGCTGCTGTTTGGTTATACTGCAAGACAGCTAACCTACTGGAGTACAGCTGTATAGCACAGCTGCACATTGGTGAACGATGTGGTTAACCTAATTATTCCAGGACTGTACTGACTTCAACTACAGCAACAGTTAATGCTGCACACAGTTAATGGCCGGCCAGCCTCTGTGTATTGTAAAAAGAATTACACAGACAACTGAGTAGTTTCCACTATATTGAATTTTTAAAAAGGAGGAAAAAATGAAGGAATTTAGGTAAAAGACTGTAGCAAAACGCTTTTTAACCTTTTCATAAGTTTGAGGTAAATATGGTCAGACGGAGCTAAGATAATTGCATCCACCAAGAGAATCTCAATTTGTTTCTGCTACATCTCAGGGCTAATTAGTATAGGGCTGCTATTTAATTAAATCCTGCTGACACATTCATTAGATAGTAAGTTTATGTGACATGCATTGACCATCGTAAACTGGAACATGCCATAATTAAATTCTACACTTAAAGAATGTCATATCTCTCTACTTTGTAAAAATAAAGAAATGCCTGGCAATGAAGAGTGACCTTCCGTTTCTTCTGAAAGCTGCACAACTGGAAAATGACATTGGACAGAAAGAGCCAGCATGTAAAATAGGACAGGTTCTATAAGCCAAATGTAAAGCTTTTTCATTTTCACATAAAGATGCTGATGAAAACCAAATCCTACATCCACATGAGACTGTACTGAACATGTGAAAATAAATAAATAAATAAATAAATAAATAAATACCAATATGTAGTTTTTCCTTATGTTTTCTATTGTCATCACTGGGTGCAGAAAACATGAATCTACATGAATCTGAATTTTTCTATACATATTTCTGTACCTTCCTATACAGAGAGATGCCTATCAGTTGATTTCTCCTGAGTCAAAGCACCGTTTTAGCTGGGGATTAAAAGCTACTTTCACATGTAAGAGTGGAGTGATGCAATCAGAACACAACCTCGGTTTTCATTCCTCCCGCCCCGTTTGACTGACTCTTCAACTACACCTGTAGTCGTCCACTAGGCTCATCAAACTGTAGTAAGTAAAAGTAGCTGCTAGCTTGTTAGCACGGCATGCTGAGGATTATTTTACCAGTGTTAAAGAGTTGAGGGTTAGCAAAGAGCTACCGTGGGAGCTAAATATGGAGCTTTAGCTTGCGATGGTGTCAGTCGTGGACTTTCTAATATCAACTCTACTACCACAAGCCTCCAAAGTGTAAGTTTTTAGCAAGTGAGCTCTACAGCAATGTTAGCTAGGAAAATATTAGCATAGCATATTAGCATATTAACATATTGTTGCCGCGCTAAAGACTCGTAGCTGTTTCAGTTCGAACAACCGTGATATTTTCATTTTGCTGGACAGTTGGTTGGTCTTACCATAGCCCAGACAATATTGTTATCCTACAAGGGGAACTACAGCCCACCCAGCCCTGCTGGAATGGATCACTGTAGAAAATACAGCCCCTTAAAACTCAATGTTATTTTGTGGATGATGATTATACCAGAGCAGCCAACTTAAAAAAAAACAAAAAAAAAACAAACTTTGAAGTGAGATTCAGCGGGACCGACCACAATTTTGTCGTTTAGGCCTACACATAAAACTTTTGTTCGTCAACTGATTTGGTAGATGCAATTCGGATCCCCTGCATCCTAACGATTTTGGGGGTGCCTGCTGGAGATGGATAGGGCCTAATACCTTACATTCAAATACGATACAGACAGAGACAATAGTGGAATAGTGGGGTCTGGAGTCCTACCCCTGTGGATGTGGTAGATGTGATTTCCTGCATTCTGGTAGGTTTAGGGGTAGATAATACCTACATTAATTCAAAGCCATCCTGGCTTAAGGCCTTCAACCTGCATTCACCCCAGAGTGACTAAACTAGTTAAAACTACAAACTAGGACTTGCCTTTGTTGCATTACTTTATAGACACAAGACCCATTTTTAAAGCAAAATTCATGGTTGAAATAATTGTTAATTAATTGAAAATGTTTTGATTAAGTTTTAAAATATTATGTTGGGTATAATGATATATTTTGTGTATTACTGTAGTCTACAGAGCATGTTAAGATATATTTTTAGACTATGCAAGTCTAAGTGTGCCTACACCTAGGCTATTATGCTTTCATTAGGGTTATTATTTATTTATTTATTATTATTAGGACTTTTTCGCCTGTCTACTGCTTGCTACGTCCAGCCGCTTGAAAGGATGCTGCGCAGCAATAATTTAGCTACTAACATAAAGTACTCTTTGCTGCTAATCTAGTATTTTTTGACATTTACAAAGCTCCCAATGCCTTTACATGCTTGAACAACAAATATAGGAAACTAAATGTAAAGTTTAAAAGCTAAAGACTACTACTTCACAACATACGCGCCAACATACCTGGAGGTGAGAAACGCAAGACTTGAAATATTGCTTCTTCATCTTCTTACCGGCCTCAATCGTCCTTGCAGGTAGTAGCAAGGTGGCGCCTCCGTACAGGAGTGGAACGGTTTTTTTTCCGAGTGAGAAATTGGGGATGTGGCGTGAGACAACACACTACATACTCATTTCACGTCACATTTAGTATGATTAGTATGAGTAGTACCCTATTCCGAACACAACTCGTGTGAAATCAACCAATTGCGTGACTCTCACGGCGAATGCGTGAGAGTTGGCAGCTATGTAATACTGAAGGATAATTTTTTTTTTGAGGATATTACAGTTATAATTAATTTCTGTAAATCCTTAATATTTATGTGAAGACAAGCATAACGAGTATTTAGTCAGAGAACAAGTACTTACAACAGTAGCCTACTGAGCGGCATCTTAATTATTTTTACTGAACACCCTTAATGTTTTTATAACTCTCCATCTGAGTTAACGTTGCCTCAGATGAGACATTTTGTGCAAATAACTGATTCCTCTAAGTGATCTGTTCCACAGTGAGCAAACTCACCCACATCCTGAGCTCTGATAAGAGAGAGAGAAAATTTTGAGCACCAGTAAATCACAACAGGGGCAAAGATATGAGAAGTAAAGACAGCTTGCAGGCTGAATTCATGTTAGTATGAGAAGAGAAGCCAGTTGGAAAAACACAACTGAGTTTTATTTCATGTTTCAGTGGTATTGAAGAGTGGAGCAATGTAGTGCCATGGTCTTTGCCTGCACTCTTTGTCTCGTTTTGGATTAATCAGAAAATACTCTATAGTTTGTAAGTTAAGTCAGGTGGATGCCAACAGATGGGATGAATTAGATTGAACCTCCTTTGCATGAATAGAATAAATTAGTTACTGGAGATGGGCATCCTGTGAATCTATTATAGATGGGGATTTTCTTGTCAGCAAAGTTCCTGACACAAAATTCTATTAGTACAGGCAGGCTTATAGATATAAATGTGTTTTGTGTTAACTGCATGTGCCAAAACAAACCAGTGCTGAGGAGAGTGTTTTAGACCCCACTAAATGAAGCATGTTCCCAGGTAATGTTGTGCTGTGTCACAGAATAGTGATTATGTAAACGAATAACTTGCCCTTGCAAAATCTGAACAGTAAGTGCTGGAGCTGACATTAAATTCAACTTTGTTATACCAGCAGGTCTGGAGGAGTGTGATAAGTGGAAAGTGTTAAGATAAGTAGGGAAAGATACACTGTTGTGCAATCCTGGTACATGTGGACGTTTAATGTGGGCTAGTTTCAGACCCCGGTGCCATTCCACGCGTTGGAATATTATTATTACACCCGCGCCTGTGGTAGCTCAAGCAGGGTTATTGTTTTCAGTCCTGTTCATTTGTTTGTGCGTGTGTGTGTGTGTGTGTGTGTGTGTGTGTATTAAACACTAATATAAAGTCATGTATGATCTTTTCATTGCTCACATGACGTTTGACCTTCAGTGACCTTGGAAGGTTGAACTGATGAAAAAATTTTCGTGCAGTATGGGTCCCATAACATTTCACTATCACACATGCAGCACACGGGTGTTGCACTCTGAGTGCCCCTTCTAGTTGTTGTGAAGAATAATGTTCAGTATAGCATATAGTGGCCTAGTTGACAGTTTGGCTCTGCCACTATTAACATATATCAAAGCTAATGATCTCCAACCAAAATCTTCAAATCCCGAAATGCAAGTTTGGAAACGATATGGGGTTTAAGAGATTGTCATTTTTAAATGTAGCCGTCATACCATGGCACAGAATGGGCTACAGTCAGAATTATGCAATATATTATGTTGTACCGATAAAGTGTGATTTCTTCATACTTTGAGTTGGCTTGCTCAGATGGGACTGAAGAACACGAGATGGGATGAATCATGTTCTTTTGACTAAAGAGGTTGCAAATGTTCAGTTGACTTCAGCTGAGATTTTCTTGTGTTAGTTTTTGGTTTTAATATTTTTATGTGGTCTGGCTTGTGTGTCTCCTGGAATCGACAACAGCAGTGTGAAGCCACCCTCCCATGGGCCCACCATCTGCAGGAGAAGAAGTAGGGGCAGAATGTGGAAGGGGGGGCAGAGGCCCTGGTGGGCTGGACCTTGTTTACAGATACTGGCTCTTGGTAGATAGGATGTCATCTCTCTTGGGGGGAGGGAACTGGAGCTTGTGCTTGAGCTAGATGTAGTTGGGCTCGCTTCTACGCTCAGTCTTGGCTCTGGAACCAGACTCCTGGATGGGGGCTGGACTTTGTGGCCTTTTCCAGAGTTGCCCAGGATGAAAGGTGGCGGGTGGTTACTTGCTCCTGACTGAGCATGGCCATGTTGGAGTTTGTCCTAGTGAACAAGAAGGTCGCCTCACTGCAACTTCATAGCGCAGGCGTATAAAGGCCCTGACTGTCGTTATAGCATACGTACTAAACAGAAGTTCAGAATACCCAGCCTTCCTAGAGGCACTGGGAGGTGCTCTGGAGAAGGCACCATCTGGGCACTCTGTAGTTCTGCTGGGAGGCTTCAGTGCTCACATTGGCAATGACGTTGAAATTTGGACGGGGGTGATTGCGAGGAACAGCCTCCCTGTTCTGTACTCAAATGGTAATTTGTTGTTGGACTTGGGTGCTAGTCATGGAGGGTCCATACAAACACCACGTTCGACCAAAGCTCCTTAGGCCGAAGGTCAATGATCGACTTTGTGGTTGTTTCATCAGAGCGTCAGAAAATGCATAGATGGTTGACTTGTGTGTAGCATACATGTTGTCGCTTTGTTTTTGATGTACACCTCTCTTCACAGTTATTGTCATCTTTACATATGCTGTCATTGATGAACTTGGCATAGATTTAAGCTTGATCATGCAAGTGTTGGCAATGGCCCTTGGCTAGTCTACACACCATTCACATTTAAATTTTAATTATTTCCCTGATCAGGAAGGCCAAAATATTTCAGCTTCTTATGAACATTTACTCAGATCATATGTTTGTCACACTGTGAGCAAAGACATTATCTTGCTCCTGTTTTCAGGAGTGTGTATATGATTAAATGTTATGTTGAATTGAATGTTTTTTGAAGAGTTTTGTCATTTTAACTTGCACGGAAACCTCAAATTCCAGGTATAGTTGTTTGATATGGCAGTACAGTATTGTGACTCAAAACTTGGAACTGTCAAGAGTTTAGAAACCATGTGCAAAGCAGAAGCATTAGTGAAAAATGCTTTTGGTTCACGAGAAACCATCCAGTTAAACTTGTGTTAATGTCATTATTCTTGCTGCTAAATTTTCTTATAGCAACTCTTTGCTGCTTCAGATAGAGTAATTACTCGAGACATGTTGCCAAGTGTACATTAAGCCAGTGATACATGTTCCCCAGTTTCTAATACAGTATTTTGAAAGTTTTCAAAAAAAAAATGATCAAAGCTTGAAATATATCTCATTGAATTTGAATATCACGTAAGATTTACAAATACTAAGCAAAAAATAAAGAAACATATACTTTCCTGTGGTCCTTTTCCTTTTAGAAAGAAAGAAAGAAAGAAAGATAGGGTTGGCGAGCTGTGCTTTGGGTTTGGAGAGCTTTTTAAAAAAAAATCTTTTTTGCATGGAAGTAGCTTAGACAGATTTTGAAAGCTGGTGCAAAATATTGCCTTTTGGTATTTTCAGTCAAAAAAAAAAAGACTAATAATGTAAGACATCACTCCATAACCTATTGATAGATCACCTATATCTTGAAGTGTTTTTACAGCTTGCTAGTTTGCTGGCTGTAATGTGCTATGCTGCCCAGATTTCTTTTAGTTTCTTTAGTCTATGACCCTTTCATACACTGTTGTCACTTATGAACCTGGAACTTATAATGCACCATAAACCCTGTTAGAAGTTGTTATTATAAACATTTACAATGAGGTCTATAAAGCCTTATAAATGTGTGTAAGAAATGCTCTTACAGTACATTATAGACATGGCCTTCATATAAATTTTTATAAGCCATGTCTATTAAAATAACCCTAAAACTCTGTGATGTCATAGGTAATTTTCCGTAGAATTTTTTTTCCACCTCTGAAGGAACTGCAACCAAAATATATACTTATTTAGATAGGTTGAGTTTTTTGGTCCATGACTTGTGTAGAATGGCATTTTGGGTGTGTGAATTCTGATAACTAGCGGAGCTAATTTGATAACAAATTCATTAACGTCACAGAGGACCTACCTTCCTGTGTCAAGTCACTGTCATTTCCTGTTTCAACACTTTCCACTACTTCCCCTACTCACCTCTGTTCACACAGATAGATCTGAAGGGTGGAACTACAGTTGTGTGGTTTATATCACTGCCTGCACTCAGGCATAGACAGATATTCTGTTGCTTCTCTCGTCAACTAGATAGACATGACCAACACGACCTTGACACAAAACGGACCAGATACAGACAGCAGTAACCTGGCTTATGCTGTTGTCTTCGGCTGCGTTGTTGTGCTGGGTTTGCCTCTCAATGCGGTGTCACTGTGGACTCTGATCCGCCGCCACAGCCTGAAATGCCCCAGTGCTGTCTTCATGATCAACCTGGCTCTTTCTGACCTGCTGCTGGTGATCTCCCTGCCCATGAGAGTCTACTTTTATGCCACAGGCGTTTGGCCCCTTGGCATTGCAGCGTGCGTCTCCGTCACTATGCTCTTCCACAACAACATCCGCTCCAGCTCCATCTTCATCACCTTCATCGCTGTCGACCGGCTGCTGGCAGTGGTTTACCCTCTGAGATCACGGCATCTGCGAACCATCTCCAATGCCTGGAAAGCCTCTGCCTTTGCTTGGCTGTTTGTGTTTGGAGTGAACATCCCAGAGACCATCAGCTTTTCAAAAAGTTTGCAGAACTGTAGTGCATCTACCTGCTTCACATATCACGGCTGTCAGCTGCGCAGGGCAGGAATGGCTTATTTTCAGCTCATTTTAGTGTTGACCATGCTGGCAGTCAATGTCGTATCCACTGCTATGGTGTCTTGGACTCTACACAGGCACCTCAGCGACTCTGCAAGGGTCAACAACAAGATCAGTGTCATGCTGGTTTTTGCCATCAACTTGTTGATGTTTATCATCTTTTTCTTGCCTCTGTCGGTGTCCCGTATGTTTAAAAATGAAATACATGCCATCAAAGCAACAATATGTCTTGCTAGCTTTAACTGCTGTGTGGATCCTTTGTTGTATTACTTTTCTTTGGATGCCTTCTGGAAGAAAAAATAAGATGTGGAACTTATAAGAGAACGGGGTTGTAAACTTCCAAGTGGCACAATGAGTTAGTATGAGATGGCATCAAATGTACCCCACTGTCATTGTGATTTTCCTCTTTCTCACCAAAAAAGGTTTTGTGTGTTGGTGAGTCTCTCTCTCTCTCTCTCTGTGTGTGTGTGTGTGTGTGGTGTACTTTATCAATAAAGGGCTTATCGCGCCTCATTCAGTTTGCTAAAATGCTTGTGGAAATGAAATATCTAAGCAAACAAAATGAGAATTCCTCAAAGGGCTGGATAAAGTACCACATTAAAGTATATACGTATTTTTATTTTAGTTGTCTTTATCACAATCACCACTGTCTATTAAATAGCCATTAGGGAAGTCTTACCATGGCTCCTCTCATTGGCTTTTTCAGTTGCACACTGTTTTCATGCTAAGCATGAAGTATGATTCTTGGGTAGTTGAGAATCATGGTACCTAAGATTTTGAGTGACATCAAAGACATGATTTTCACTTCATTATTGTTTGCTCATCTTTCAATTGCTTTAACTATCATTTGAATGTCCTGTATTTTGTAGGTGTAATTCCTGTGATATGGCCGAGGATGGAAGTAGCTCATTACTTTCAGTCACCTTACTGTAATGAAGCAGCCTTTCTGTGTACTTGCACTTGTTGAGTATTTTTGTTTTTAAGTCATTTGACTTTAACTTAAATATGTTTTTGGTACATTGTCTGCTAAAACTCAGACAAATTACATTGTATTTTTTAATATATGATGAGGTTGTTGCATGACTTGTAGAACAAATGTACAAATGACTACTCAAATCCATATATGCAAACTTGTGATGGATTTTGTGTCTGTCAAGTGCAACACTTTTGGAAAACTTGTGAGCGAGGTGTAATAGATATTTCAATTTGTGAAAGATCACTTCCGTTTTTGACTTTCAGTCTTTAGAATAAAGGCACTGTTTGGTTATTTTGAGTTATTTACATTTCACCTAATCTGTCTTGATTTAGTGCTTTAAACCAATGTGGTAGTGCACAAAATGCAAAAAAAAAAAAAAAAATTACACTGAATGTCTGATTGATGTATATTTGCAGTGAGTGGCATTTTTATTTCTATTGTACTGGATGTTTTACTATGTTCTGGCTGGCAGATCATCCTGTGGGAAGGGGGCTGCATTTTGCAAAAGGCCAAACTGATCCTTGTCAGCCCAGTGGATTAAAACAGTCTACAGTTATAATTGCTTTTCTATAAAGTAACTCATCAAATTTCCCTCTGAGTGGATTAAATTTCAATGGAGCAACTTATTACTTAAAGGTACACTATGTAAAACTGCACTTAAGTGAGGACCATTTAGACTCAACTGACAAACCATGGAATAAGGACAAAATTTGATGATTGAGTCTATATGGTTCTTATCATGTTTGTTAGTTGAGTTTGAACAGTCTTTACTTGACTCAACCCTCAATTTGGCATTGTGCACCTTTTAAGTGTATTTTTTTTTTTACAAAGGTACTTTAACTTACACTTTAAATATCGTACTTAGTAGCAGTACTTACACTTGAGTAGTACAGTCTAATGCTCTTTCTCCCACTGGGTATGACTGAACCTATTGTGTTATTGGTGAGCATCTCAGTTGTTGAGCCAGCAGCCAGCAAGTCTTAAGCCTTGCCAGATGGAAGAGCGTCTGTAAGCTCACAGCAGACTGTAAGGATCTAGATTACTTCAGCCTCAGATCCAAAACAATCCCAAAGTAATCTCTGCAATTAGACTGTGGGAATTTGCAATTTAGCATACTGTACATCAGCTCTTAAGGACTTCATTAATCTAATATTGAACACTACCTCCACCCTGTGTGTCAAATGAGGCCGCTGGTGGAACATTGATACCCATATTTGGTCCTCAGCCTCTGTAACCGATAAGATACTGAGAATCCTCTAATAAGGATCTGAACTTGCACTCATCCTCTGTGCTACAGAAAATGTGTGATGCAAGAGCTAGATAAAGATGATGACATAAGAAAACAAGTACAAATTTGACACTCCCACAGAGGTTCTGTGAGTTAGAATTAGCTGGAAACCATTTCAGAACACCAGCCATAGTCACATCAGACAGTCAAGATAAATCAGATAAAATATATCTTTATAATGGTAAGTAAAACAAAAAAGATACATTTCCTATGATGTTGATATGAGTTGTCAGAGGAGTTTTCTGAGTTCAAGATCAGGCGTTTGGTAGCTGTGTGAAATTGAAACTGTAAAGATTCATAGTTCATGTTAATATTTTGCATTCAGAACTTTGTTTCTTAAATGAACCATAAACAGCACATTTGTGGGAAATGATGTTCTCCTGCAGTAAATTGTGGTGAAGCTTTCCTCTTGATTTCAATTGCTGTGGTGATAGCACTGATGAAATATGAAGGCACAAATCACTGTTCTATTAAAAATTAATGAGCCATCTCAGCAAATACCCACAGTTATTTTGACTACTTTAATCACAGACAGATTTCATCAGCAGACAAAATATACAGATAAAAGTTTGTTTTGTTTAACTAACATATCATATAATATGCTCCCTTACAGTAGTAATGACTTTAGTCCAGTCGCGGGCTCTGGACTAAGGCTTTAAACGTTGTTTTACAAAACATTCTAACAGTGCTGTTTTTCTTATAGATAAACACATGCAAGGGTAAACAAAGACAATAGTTTAAAATGATTCACAAATGCATTGATAAAGAGTGTGCAAACAAAATGACAATATGCACCCCCTGAAAGGAGAAACAAATGAAAATGTGAGGTGTGTAGCAAAACTAAATTGATGTCTTCACCTGTTACAAGATGTAGTATTATACAAATAAAGTGATGTCTAATGCCCAATAACTTCTGCTTCATTATTGAGACACTGGCACATTAAGTAACCAATGCACCACTCTCCTCCACCAACTCGAACACTGTGACTAAGCTATTTAGGAAGAAAAAGCAAAGTGGAGTCAAGGACAAGACGAAAACATGGAGGCAAGCAAGGGGGAGTGCATAAGGTGCAGCAGTGACAGATTAATAGAGAACATGAAAAGAAAGATGACAGTAGAAATCTATGGAGATGCTTGCACAGAAAAGCAGGATTTCATGCCTTGCACAGTTGGTTGTGTTACTAGGACTAAGAGACACAAAGTAATCTCCAGGGCAAGGGGGAAAACAAAAGTACAATCACTTGACAACACATGGAGACAGTCATCTCCCTTAACAACAGTAACCATCATACCAATCCCCAAAGAGAAGTCTCTGAAATATAATCCATTATTGGCTGAAGGACTTCGCTACATGGAAAATCCAATGATATAACCAATGGTTTAGTATTGCAACACACTTAAGGGTGAAAAATTATTCTGAAAAATAAAAAAAAGAAAGTCAAGCAGGTATTCAAATTAAAAAAAACTTTTTACAAAGGACACCAAAACCACCAGTAAAGTGCGACTCAGATGTGACTAAAAGTAAATCCACAGGAGGGTGCTACAGTGGCTGGAGAAGTGACTGGAGATGTGCCTTTGGG
>OMKZ01022785.1:8084-25895 GCA_900302535.1 Neoniphon sammara | reverse complement strand
GCCCAACTGATAGAAACACCTAACTCACATTTTATGTTTTGTGAAACAATAGTTTTCCTAATACTCACTCGTTTGACAGTAAGATGGAAACATGGCTTATGTCTTTGTACCCACTTTACCCCCAACACACACACACATACTCTGTCTCTCTCTCTCTCCCCCTTGCTCTCTCTCTGTCTTCGTCTCTCTCTCTCTCTCAACATGTCAAATTAGACGCTGTCTCAGAGCCAGGAGCCCTCTCTCTAATCTATGGGCCAACATGCAGGGCCTTGGTCTATGGCCAGGCTGCTCTCTGCCACCCCCTGCCCCCCTCCACCCCCCCGGTTTAGAGTGTCACCCTGGGGTGATGGAGGGCTCCAGGACAATAGACTCCTGTGTCCAAACCCCAGCCTGGCAATCTACCTACCATCAGCCACAGGCAGACAAGCTCCCTGCCTGATATTGATATGGGCTGGCAGGGGATGGACTGGAGAGATTGTCAAGGTCGTGATGCTGAAGTGTGTGTCTTTGTGAGAGAGAATGAGAGAAAGAGCACATAAGGAAGTTGTGAGAGGAAGAATGAATTTCTGTCCCCAGCTAGATACTACATCATTGTCCTTGTTCAGTCCACTTCATGTAATTTGCTCATGTTTACTTTCACGTCTCTCATTAACTAAGACATTTTCTTTCAAAGAAATTGGCTTAAAAAAAAGTCAGAGAAAGTCACCATTAAAAGGTGGTGTGTTTTTTTGTGAAATGGAGAAAATGGTTTCCCTGAGAATGCAAGATGTTGAAGATAGACACCATAAAGTTCACTGCAAATCTCATTCTCATTTTTTTTTTTTTTTTTTTTTTTTATCCTAAGTGTTTTTAGGGGTGTGGATCCTTCAGGTTGGCCTTGAGTTTTGAGATTCAAGCTTGTCACCAAAAGTTTGGTGGTTTAAGCCTTCCAACAAAACAGAATATTTGAGTGAAGAGAGCAAACAAATGACACTCTCCCATCCCTCAGCAATTACATTCACAGTGTTCTTGAGCAAGGCACTGTGCAGTTTATTTGCAGTCATCAGTAGAATACTGTGGTTACACTGGTGTGAATATATGCTATTGTATGAATGCAGAGCAGCGTGTTGCTGGAAGACAGTAGAATGCTCTCTTCCTGGGTAAATAAAGATTGAAATTTGAATTTTGAAATGAGAGTAAAAGTGCAGGAACCCTGTGCTTTCTCTGTGTCCCTGTCCAGGTGACAACATGCTGACAGCCATTTCGGTGGCCAGGGACTGTGGGATGATTCCTCCCCAGGACACGGTGATCATCGCTGACGCCCTACCGCCCCGTGACGGACACGCCGCCAAGATCACCTGGAGATACGCCGACAAGCCCAGCAAGACACCCCGCCTGGAGGTGATGCGGTGGCACTAACACACACATGCTCAAGCACAAAACACACACGTGGAGATGGAGGAAGAGAAATGAAAAAGTGTACACCGTCAGACACATAGACAAATTCTCATGCATGCACAAAGAGATGCACCTGCCCTTTTGTGCATCGTTGTTTCCCCCAGAATCTTATTCTTAGCAGAGCAGGTAAGCTTTTGAAACAGCATTTAGATCATCACTGGACACTAAAAGTTCCCATTAAATGCTGGACTAATTCGTCTGTTTCAGGTGGCTTTGCAGCTCTATGGGGCCGATTTTACCTATTAAATGGCAGGATAAAATCTGGTGTGCATATGTTGGAAGTTGAAAGTACACACATACAGTGAGGGACTGACATGAACAGTAAGAGTATACCCACAGACGCCTGCACATAGAACAGAAAATTACTCACACAAATGGAAATGCAATCCACAGTGAGGATCAGATGGAAATATATTCATTGGCATGCACACTTTCTCACACACTCACATATAAATTGCAGATGCAATTTATTATTATTGCAAAGAGTGGGAGTGGAAAAGAAAAGCAGGCACATACAGTATGTGCACCTACACACAACACAGAGTCTGGCAGTGAGCGCCCTCTACTGGCCACCCTTGGCCAGACATCATTTATAAAAACAAACTTGGCTTCTTTCTTCAGTTAGATCATGCCATAATTTGTCAACATTTGTAAAAAAAGCCCTTTGTGTTGTTAAATGTATGTTCACTTGTTGCTCACACAGTGCATCAGTGTCCCCTCAAGGAAGAGTTTGCACAGCAAGTCTGTACCAAGTGTAGGCCCAGGAACTTTTCTTCCTCAAGCTCAGTTCAAAATATCCACTTTGACGTAAATTTATGCAGAGGCACATTGGTATGATTCAGTTTGATCACAAGTTGTTTCTGTAAACTATGCCTTTGGTGCCTGAGGTGCCTGCTATTTAAAGGGGTGGGATTGCACAAATGAATTTGGCCCAGATCGCAAAGCACACAAAGTTCTCATAAACAAAGTCTTACACTGGGGAGAAAGAACTAGGGCAGTTGTGAGTAAAAGGAGTCAGTTTTGTTAATGCAGTAAGAGATGTTTGAATTTAATTGTGGGTCAGTTTCAGAGCTAAATGCAGAAACATATATTTGTACATAGCTTTATATTTTTCTCTAAGAAGATCTGCTTTGTTATATGGTTGTTTAAGTGTTCTCTACATGAGCACACCACTCACCACTCAGGCATACAAAACATCAGACTATATTGGAGCGAGGTCATTGGGCAAAATCAGCCAGTCGATATTTGTTTGCCAATAGTTTATCAGTGAGAATTTTGAAGACTTTGATAAGATGAAATAATTTGAATCAAACTTTTAGACTGCTGACCAAGACTGTCTAGAGAGGCATGAATGATAAATTATTGTAATGTCACGTGATGTAAAGTGAATGCACCCCTGGACTCCTGGCCATCTGCAGTACCTCTTTTTTTGGGTTTGTCCCCAATGTCTACGTTCATGTGCTCCATACAGGAAGTGGCCATCAGCCTGCAGGATGTGTGTTTTGTAGACGAGCCCAAGACTCAGGAGCAGTACCACTTTGCCATGAACGGAAAGTCCTTTGCCATCATCGCTGAGCACTTCCCTGACATGCTCCAGAAGGTATGAGGAAGATTTGTTACATCAACGTTAACATGTGAGGTTGCAAATTGCTACATTATTTAAATCTCCATGATGCCTGATGTTACTGCTGTTGCGGTTGTGTGTGTTCTGTCTGTCTGTAGCTGGTGCTGCGTGGGACTGTGTTTGCCAGAATGGCCCCGGATCAGAAAACACAGCTCATTGAAGCATTACAGGGTGTAGAGTGAGTATTAATGTCCAAAGCATTACTTTTGTACTTTAGCAGAAAGGGTTTCCTGAGTAGCTCTGGGTAAAAATGGAAATTATTCTGACAAGTAAAAGTTTAAGATTTGTGAAAAAGATATTACAGCCACAAGATGAGCCTCTTACTCCTGAGAAATTATCTTTACTGTAGTAAGCTTCATTAATTCTAGTCGCTTATTATCAAAAAAAAGTGATAAAAGCACAGTCTCTAAAATAATTGAGGTCTGCATGTGTGGAGAGAAGTAAAACATGGAGACATTGAGCGTGCAGTCACTGCTCTTCATTGTTTCCCACAGCTACTTTGTGGGCATGTGTGGAGACGGAGCAAACGACTGTGGGGTATGTATGGCCACTTTGAGTATTAATTTCGGTGTGACAATAATAGGTTGAAAAGGACATCTGTTAATCCATGCCAGTCTGTACATGTACTGTTTCCTCCTGTTTGCCTCTAGGCTCTTAAGAGGGCTCATGGCGGCATCTCTCTGTCGGAGCTGGAGGCTTCAGTAGCCTCTCCCTTCACCTCCAGGACCCCCAACATCTCCTGTGTCCCCAGCCTCATCAGGTACGGGCTTCACTGTAACTGTTTGTTTTGTTTTAATATAGCTTTGCATGTACAAGTGGACAAAAAATAAGAAAGGAGGCAACAAATGGAAATGGTGCAAGACAGTGAAACCCCGAGGGCCTCATGAAAATGTTTCATTTCCAAAACAACAGGATGGATGATGCTGCTGTTATTACATAGAGCTCCACAGTGATGGGAAGTCTCTGAGCAAGACATTTCATCGTAGGCCTGGTTCACACAGTGTTTTTCTCATCTACCACCATCTTTATTTAATGGAATCCTCTGGGAAGAGGCCCTTAAATGCTCAGAAAGTGGTCGCTTTAAAAAAACAATGTCCAAAAAGCGCTGCTGCTGGCATTGTTTATTTTTTTTCTGTTGAGGCTAGTTTAGACTTTTCAGAAAAATGGCCCGTTACGTCAGCCGCTTCTATCATCAGCCGACAAATCACAGTGAGAAGATCAGATACAGAACTCAGTTATGGTTAGTGCGTCAACATCACTGACATCCCCTGTTCTGTTTTTTTTTCCCCACTCAGAAAAAGATCATGGCAGCTGAGAAAAAAGCTCCCAGCTAACTAGCTTGATAGCAGCAATAAAGTTCCACTTCCCTAAACTCTGCAATAACTACATCATGATTTGCTGTTGAGCTTGAGATTTGTTGTTCATGGTGTCTAAGCAACACAAATAAATAGTAATCTATCATGTATCATGTATAATGTTTTATTTTAGGTTTAGTAATCGCAATAGTGGTATAGACTTGCTCTAGTGATCGGAATAGTCTGATTGCTATTATTTTGTTACAAATGAGATTTCAATATTTGGGAAAAAGTTAGTAAATAGTGAACTCTTGTACAGACCTGCATGTAAATGACATGAATAATTGCATGTTACTTGTTGACAATTTTGGTATTATATAACACATTGTTGGCTTGCTTCGTCTGCAGGGAAGGCCGTGCCGCTCTCATCACCTCCTTCTGCGTGTTCAAATTCATGGCTCTCTACAGCATCATCCAGTACATCAGCGTCACGCTCCTCTACTCTGTATGTAATGCTGCTTACACAACTGGTAGCTATGGGAGTCTTAAGAGACCCAGACACTATCCTCAAATTTTCAAGTCAGTAGAGTTCATTTGTTAATAAAGAAAGGTCTCACTGATCAAACTTTGACCTCAGCTCTTGTTTTTATTGTTAGATCCTCAGTAACCTTGGAGACTTCCAGTTCCTCTTCATCGACATTGCCATTATCCTCCTCATTGTCTTCACCAGTAAGTATAAGAGTTGCAGTGAAGATTAGATAGGTATAGTATGTCACCATGGTAGCACCCCTCGCCCCTTTTATCTTTCATTTCTATCCTTCTTTTCTGCCTGCCTTTTCTTCTCGTCTCATCTCCATTTTCGTCATTCATCAGTTTTTCTCCCCTCGCTCTCTCCTCTCCAGTGAGTCTGAACCCGGCGTGGAAGGAGCTGGTGCCGCGTAGCCCTCCCTCAGGTCTGATCTCGGGGCCTCTGCTGTTCTCTGTGCTGACCCAGATCCTCATCTGCCTGGGCTTCCAGACCATCGCCTTCCTCTGGGTCCGACAACAGCCCTGGTACAAGCCCTGCTCGCTGCACTCCAAGTGAGTAGCTGCTGCCACACTAATGCGCAGCAGACCAAAATACGCACCATCTCTGCCCCTGTGAATCCCACTGAACCATACAGATTTTTGTGGTTTAGGAATGGGCGGTTACAAGCCTGAAAAGATGTAATCAATAACCTGTGCACGTTATTTTAAACAAAAATGTGCAAGGGGTTTAAAATACATTTTGCTCTAAATAAATGACAATGTATACTAAAAGAAAGGAACCAGACAAGTTGTAATCTGTTCTTTTGGAGCCTGTGGATGAGAGTCATTTCACTTAAACAGAGATGATTTAACCATAAGTGAGTCAAAAAATAACCATACAGGAGTCACAGCCTTTTGATCAGAAATTCTAATGTCTACATCCTTGGATTTCATTCTGCCCCCGCCTAGTCCCTGCAACCTGTCGTCCCATGAAAACATCTCTGACCACAACATCCAGAACTACGAGAACACCAGCCTCTTCTACGTCTCCTCCTTCCAGTATCTCATCGTTGCCATTGTCTTCTCCAAGGGCAAACCTTTCAGACAGCCCAGCTACAAGAACTGTAAGAGCCTTGCCGCCTGACATGAATAGAACTGTTCTAAAACAGGACAAGTCATAAACATGTTATTTCAAATATTTGACTGACAGGGAATAAATAGTTGGTATTTACATTTGAGAAACCTGTGGTAGCGTGCTCTGTGATTGTGACTTTGTTTGCCTTTGCTTTTCCCAGGGCCCTTTGTGCTCTCTACCTTTTGCCTGTATGCATTCCTGTTGTTCATCATGTTCCACCCAGTCCACATAATTGATGAGTTTCTAGAGGTAAGAGGACATCAACTGTGAGGATCTCACTCCTTTACTCACCTCAACCTCACACAGTAACTTGTCTGATCACTTCTCACCTCTCTGCATCATTTTAATATTTATTGATTTAATTTGTATCTCAATAATGTGGAGTATTCATAGTTAAAATGGACAATACAAGCTCTGTAAAGCTTATTTTCTTTCTATAAATCATATTCATCAGTGGCCCTCTCAAGTTTTTTTCTTTCACTGAATAACGAAACGCTGCAGGAAGTATTTTTTCTCTTAAATTGCACTCTGGACCCCATGGATATGTGATACAAAATTGGACTTTGACACATGAGACTGAGGGGCAACTTGTGTTTGAACGCTTAAATTGCAATTTGTTAGTAATTTCACGAAACTCTTATGTCATTCACCTGCAAGAATTGTCACAATTCTGTCAAGGTAATAAGATACAGCAATGAAAAGAAAGCAACATAGCTGACTTGATTGGTATTTGGGGAAATTTCTCAACTCAGCGAAAACTCAAAGCACATATTGTAACTGAATTGTGTTGGAAATAAGCAGGAGAAGCTGAGGTACAAAAATAGATGTGATGTCTGTTCTTTTGTCAGTTCACATTGGTATGGGATTAAGACTACAGCCTATAAAAAGCATTAACAGTCAGTTAATACCTATTTAATAACACCATTATAACATTGTGCATTGGAATGTATCTCTCTCTCTATCCAGATTGTTCATGTGCCAGTCGAATGGAGGTTTAAACTCCTGCTCATCATTTTAGTCAATGCTGCTACGTCTGTCGTTGTAGAGGTAAAGCACACACATACACGCACATGGCACACATAGGTCTTTTTTCATGTTCAATTTTTGTTTCCTCATGCAGTGTGCTCATCTGTGTTTCATCAAGCTGGGAGGCAGGATCAGTCTTGCACTGTGACAAAGTGACCTGTCCTCAGAGTGCAGTGTCTTGAAAAATGGAGTGTATTAACTTAAAGGTTAAACATGTTTGTGACTGAAACATTTCTTTGGAACTTGGGGCGGACAATCTATTTGTTGAGCTTTTGAATGTTTGAAAGCAGCATATGTGTGTCTAATCTAACTTGTGGATGGACAGGTGGGAGTTTCTCAACAGAAAACCCAATGACAACAAATAGTTCATCTATGATTGGCTGGCTTGCAGGCTAGCTTGCCACTCACATTAGAGCAGTAAACCTACGCATCTACCTTCCTCTGTATGAGCTCCCTAGTGTACATGCACTGCTTAGCAGGCATTCTAGATGGCGCTATATCCAAGGCTACCAGTGCCAACTCCCTCACCTTTGCAATGAATTAAAACCTCACTCAAAATATATTTGCACACAATCAAAATTTTTAGTAGTGTCCCTTTCTTTGGTGTGCCCTTCTTTGGCGGAGACAATAATAACCATGCCCTTTCTTCACTCACATTTTTTTCTTTTGTTTATGTTAGATTAACTCTTCACCTTTTGTGACTCTCATGACTAACACACAACTTACAGGGAAAAAAATCACCACACAATTTAAAAATTTCGTGGTTTCTGGCATCACATAAAAAATATTGAGGAAAAATCTTTGCACAAAAAAACAACACAGCAGAAGCTATGTGAAATCAAAGTAGCCTCTCTGTAATTCTTTCCCCTGCCCACTGCGCTATTCCATAGACCTTTGTCCTTGACGTCGTCTTATGGAAGCTTGTGTTCAGCCGAGACAAGCAGGGCAGCTTTGGCACCACCCCTGCCGCCCCGACACCACAGGTTGGGAAAAATTTGACACCCTCTTCCTCTTGCCTTTTCATTTTCCTCTTGTCTGGTGTTCTCCCTTTCTCTGTTCCCACTTCTTTCTCTAATGTCACCTACCAAGACCTTGCATGTGTCAGACTTCAGTCCTGCTCTGATATGTCCTCTCCTGCTCATGTCCCCCTGGTGGGCATTCTATCCAGGGCTTGAAAATATTCATTTCTCCAAACCGTTCCTGTTCTCAGGCTCCGTCCTCAAGAAAACCTTCTCAGCTGCTTTTGAAGAACATATTTTGGTTAATAACGTTCTTTTCCGAAGGGTTGTACTGAAACTGAATGTCAAACTGAGAGCTAGAGGTGGTAACTGAGTCACTGACTGAGAAGTCAGTGGTTCACATCCATTATGGGCTGGGAAAAGTCTAGATAAATGAGAAATGGGCTCCCCTCCCCCACAAATCACCAAGTGCCCTTGAGTATAAGACTCTTAAACCTTAGCTACCAGCTGTCCATATATACAATTTTTTAGTCGTGATGCCAGCCTCAGAAAACTGTACTTGTGTAGTAAACCTTCCCCTGAGTAACTAAAGGTTAAAAAGCGTTTTAAAAAGCAAGGTGTAGTGTTGCTGAAGTGGGAAAATCTTAAAATTGTAATGTGTCAGTATTGGAGTAGCCTCTTTACTTCAGAGCCTGACCTGCCTGGCTGGCTGGTAGGTCTTAGAAATCATAGACAAGAGTGAAGAGGAAAGGTAGAGATCACTCTAGGTTCAGAATCGCTTTGTATTTGTGTAAGATTCAAGTCTAAAAGCCTACATGTGTGTCTGTATGGTGTCTTTCACTTGGCACATTGCTGAAACATCCATGCGAATGGGAGGGAAAAAACGTTATTAACCGGAATTACAGTTTTACGCAACATTTTCATTTCTGCACATAGCTAGCGATTCCCTTTTTGCTTTTTGTTCATGTTAATATTTCATTCATTTTTGGTTTCATCATTCCACAAACCATTTCCAAGCCTTGGATATCTGTCATTGCATTCTTCTAGAAGCGTGATCGCTTCCTACTCCTTCTTCTCCCTTCGTCTGATCACCATCTACTGCCCCTTCAGCCCCAGCATAGTAGCCCTAATAAGCTTTACCTGCTGCATGTGTCTGTTAGTTTCCTGTTAGCTCCCTCGCTAACTGTGTGAGTGGAGACTGTCAGTGGTTCCCATCAGGTATGTATTTGTAAGCAGGCTAGCTCTAGAACGGTTCCACCAATTCAGTGTAAATTTCTGTCAAATTTCCGTGTCAGTGTATGCTATAGATTCTTTTGTTTGTTTGATTTTTGACGCCATGAGCTTGTTTTTAGGTAATATACTCTGTGAGCTTTCTGGTACCAGTCTCTTCAAACTATTAACATGCTGAAGTTTATTTTGTATGACTTGCATGCATGCAAACTTCAGAATTGATCAGTATAAAGCAACATGCATGCTTTCATACAAATGGCTCCTCCTTGGTTTGCATTTTGCATGTAGCTGTTGTATTAGCATGCCAGTCTGATTTGCAGCTGACAGTTGTGAGCAAATCAAGCATCATGGAATGCTCAGGAAACCAAAACATAACACTGCAACACCACCTCATGGTACCTTTCTCCCCTCGCTTTCCCTCTTTCTAATAATTTTTTGTGACCGTGGTATCTCCAGGGGGGCATTGACCTGTGGGGGTACAAGTGTCTGTCCTGGCTGTGCTGCCGACGCACAGTGACCCCTAAGGCTCGCTACATGCATCTGGCCCAGGAGCTCAGCGTGGACCCCGACTGGCCACCCAAGCCCACCACCACCACGGAAGCCAAGCCCTGCCCAGACAACTGCTCGGCCTACCAGATCATGATCAACTCCTAGCGACCCCCTGCCCCCTCCCAGCGTGTAATACCCACTTGACTGAAACGACCTGTTGGTTAATAAAGAATGACTATGGAAGAGGTGAAGGAACAGAGCAAAAAGAGAAGTTCGGCATTAAGATGGTGGAAAGAGTCAGCTGGCGGTGACACAAGAAGGATTTACTTCACTGAAGGTGGATGGAGTAATGGATGGTTGGCAGCCTCAACTATATGGTTTGATGCAGGTTGTTTTTTGTTTTTTTATATATCACAGAATTCTCCTACTGTTTCCTCCCATATTTCCACTCAGTCTCCATAATTCTGAGCACCATCATGGCCCTCATCCACCACTCTGAAAGGGCGTTCACACTGCGAGCGACTTGGTCGATGGTCGCTCTGTTCTGACCAATTGTTGGTGGCGCAAGAGGCTCCAATTACATCTATCTAGTGGTTGGCAGCCACAAAGTCTTGAATGTGCAAAAAAATATTTTTATGCGTTTTTGCTGCTGTCATAATGTTCCATTGTCTTAACGAGTTAACACAGCTGTCGAGCAAACACTGTTTAGCATTACTGTTGACCCCTGTGATGGATTCTCCCAGTATCTTTTTTGAGATGTCAATTCCTGCAATTCCTTTCAAGTAAAGAGTGTAGAGATCTGGGAAGCTTTGAATGGCTGTAATCAACTTCTTGCCCATTTTGCACCTACCTGGCAGAGCTTATATTCATAGAAAAAAGTCACATTGGAAGGGAAAGAAAGAAGCACACAAGTTCGTTTTGTTTTTGATAGCCAGTGACAGCAGAAACTTCAGCTGTGGTCAGTTTTTCTCAGCCAATAAACTCGTTGACTGTTCACAAGTTTCCATTGTGTCTCAGCTCCATAGGCAATGAGTTGGATTCCGGTGACTTGTTGATCATGTTGCTTGCAGTCTGAGTGCACATCTGAGTGGATCTAATACACACACACACACGCACTCACCACAAGAGTTCCTACACAGGTCTGGAGAACTGTGGAAACTGAAATGTTTTTTTTCCCAGATTTTGCAAGTTTGGAAATTACACAGTAACCCTGGTAAAAGTAAATTACTATTCAGTCCTGACTCGCATGACACACTTTATGCGGTTGTGGATCTTCCGTCATGCAACATTGTAGTTGTGAAGAATAATCTTGAAGCCAGAGTGTGATGTTGTCTATTTGACAGTCATACTGTTCTACCTGGCCACTATTGACATACATCATATTATAGGAAAAATCCACACTGAAACACTTTAACACTGTTAAAAACCGCTATTGGCCATGTACCTTGCATTCCTGGGTCCATGTTTGGTGGTGTCTTGTTCTTATTCCTGTGGATAAATGACCAGACTTAAGCAATGTGACGTCACGTCCAGGTATTTCAGCTGCAGCTTCAGTAGAGTTTGATTGCAGAAAACTTTTAGTTGCCTAAAATTGATGGTTTTGGTGTCAGTCCCTCAGAATCAAACAGCAAGGGCTCACTCACTCACTTTTTTGCTCCAACACTCACTTGTCATACAGGGAGAAATTAATCGTAGAAAACCAAGAGATATCAGTACCAAAGGCCACTAACAGTAGCCTTAATAAACCAAAATCTCTCGACACATCATCTCGACATCTTTGTAAATGAGGATACCTCCTCAGTGGCTTTTCGAGGTAAAATAAAGGTTGAATGAAAATTCAATGCAGCCACAAAGACGTGTTTAGATTGTATGGACAGTTTTATGACAGTTGCTGTGGCTTTGTCCAGATACACATACTAGATGCATCAAGTTCAGCAAGCTCTGTGAGGCTTTTTAAAGCCATGTTGGTTAAGGTAGGAAATTTACTTTAATACAAGTAGATGAGGCAGGTTGCAGGAAAGTGGCTGCAACAAAAAGGTAAATTGCAGCCGTTGATCAAAAAAAAAAAAAAAAATCTCCTGGAACACACTGAACATCACCGATTGATGAGATTTGACAGTGTAAGAGTATCCAAGGGTGGACATTTCCTCTAAATATTGACCAAAATCAACACATCCATTCAAGAAACTGCGGTTTGGAAAAAGTAATTAATTTAAAGGTACAATGTGTAATATCTCTGCTTTTTTAAGCATAATATGATTATTAAAATATCAGCAGGGGTTGCTGAATGTTAATGAGTGAAATTTAACAAAGTTCACAACCAGCAACCAGCCCAGAAATTTCAGCTTTCAAAACTACAGGAGAAGTTTGAGGCTGTTCTTGTTAAAGGTCCTCTCACTAAGTGTGGTGCCCTCCTGTGTCTGTAATGCCCAGCATCCCAAAACAGTTGTCTGGCATGCACAGCATCAAGCTTCCATCCATTTCCTCGTATTATTCTATCTTTGCTATTAGTCTTTTACGTAGCTAACCAATAGCAATAATATGTGGCTCATATGTTTTATTATTCATTAGTTAGTCTTGTTATGGCTAAATCCTTCACACAGCTTATAGAAAAAGTGTCAGGCAAGGGTCCACCTAAAAATCTTGCTGTTTTCGTCTTTCTTAAAAGCAAGGCATACCTCAGAATATTGAGTCATTTTTATTAACCAGTAAGGTGTAAATTTTGAATATATATAATTTGCCAAACAACTCTCTTTTTAATAAAAGTTTCACCTTTATATTAAATTCATGCCTGCTGTCTCAGAGGCATATTTTTAGTAAAAGATACTAGTGCGGCTGGTCTTAAAATTCAAAATGTATCAAGATGTAGTCTGTTGGGTAATATGCCAAATTGAAGAGTGGCAGTTAAACTGCATATAATGCAAAAAGTGAAACTAAGCATGAAACTGCTAGATTTTTAAATGGAGGCACAAGTTTTGCTTGTCGCTGGCCTGTGCCGGAGGAGGGGCCGAACTGTGTGTCTATTTTGATTTGTTGTTAAGTTGCTGAACAATAGAGTCAGCATTGAGCCAGAAATTACACATGGTACCTTTAAAATAAATAAATAATAAGTAAATCAAAATTGATCTTTGGACAATGTGTAGGGACACTAACACACACATACACACCATCAACTACTCTGTCTCCACCACAGGCTGGAACCTGTGGCAGGCCCTCTGTTCTGTTTGTTACAGCCTGAGGCACATTTTATTACAAGCTCTGTCTTTGCCTAGAGGCTTTTTACTGCTGACAGATTATGCAGAAAACAAACAAAAAAAACAAACAAAAATTAAAAGGATGTAATTTCCATACAGGAATGATTTTGCCAATTGCAGTTGCCGTAGCGCTGAATCTCCGGGACGCTCAAGTCCATCTCATACCTTATTTTTGTGCACCAATGAGCCATGTTCTGTCGGCCTTTAAGGTTGCATGGACTTGCATGAAACTAGCTCCATATGACCATGTTTTGGTCACGCAATGGTTGAAATGCTACAACAAATTCAATGTATCTGTAGTATTACCGAGCATTTACAGAAACTTTCCTGTATTTACAAAGAAAGAAAGAAAAGAAACAGCATGCGTCTGGCTCATGGATCATGGACAGCTCTCATGCTTTTTATCCCCTGCATTCAATTGTCTTTTTTGTTTTATTTTTTAATCTGTGATCTTCTTTGTAACACATTGCATTTCTTCCTGTGGAAGACCAATAAAAAATGTGTTAGTATAGTAAGGTAAGGCTAGGCATTGTGGATCTCATTGGCTGGCCACTGTAGGCACACTCTGCAGCACAGCCCACATTAGCTGGACACTGTGTTAACCATATAGTATAAATACTCTACATGCATTACACATAACTACATATGAGAAGATCTAAGGGCTATATTTCATGACCCCTTCTTTCTCCGTGTAATTTAAAGGTGACACGAATACAACGTTACAGCTGGCTCTCATTTTCACTGTAATAACAGTATACTCTGTCCAGTGTGGTCTGCTTTCAGTCAGTTTTATCAAAGTATTGATCATGTCAAATAAAGACCCTTTCCCAGAATGTTTCCAGTGGTTACCAGCAGTTGAGAGACACCATGTCTAAAGAGTTAACGTTATTGCCTCTTTCCCCCTGACAAAACAAACGCCTCATTTCTGTGGTAGTGTACTCATATTACACTTTAAAAGTTGTGTTTGGGGTTTGAAGAAGGAAGAGGCAATATCACTGTTTCACTGTCACTCCTCCAGCACAGTGGCTTGTCCCTCGAAGCCCTCCCTTGCAGCAACAGGCCATGCCTAACATGAATGCCTTTCTGTCATCACAGTGGATCACATATCATCGTTTGACTTGTTTGTTGATTATTAATGATTTGATTCACATAGAAAAGTTGCGCTATTTAAAATCAGAATATATTTCCAGTGCGAGCACCAAGATTTCAGATTGGGGGTTGCTCGCTACAAGCCATTGTCCATGAGATTAATGTAATAAGATTGCAGATGAAGTTATGAGCGTTAAGATTCATGTTGTTTTCAAGACAAGCTAAAACATGCTATTTTCCTATATTTTCCACAGATACAGTATGTTTAATTGACAAAGTTAAATTATTTTTTTATATGGAATGTCCTCCGTGATGAAACTGTCCAGGCTGCTCAGAGGAGCCGGTGAACGATACTGGACAATAACTGAGAAGAAATGCAGAACATTTGGCTGAAATGGACATTTCCTATGCCAATTTGCAGCAAGGCTCTAACATTTCAACCAAAATGTGTCAGTGTTAAGGATAAATTTGTTAAAAACAAATCTTGCTGATATGCTGTACATTTCTAACTATTCAAATTGGTTTTCCATTCAGGGTCTTTTTTTTTCTAGATATCTGCTGAAGCTAAACTTGAATGTTGTAAAGAAAAAAATGTTTTTGAAAGCAATGCAATATCTGAGTTATTGATTCTTGATAAGGATTAATAATTTATATTTTCCCAAAGATTTAAGAACATTTTATCACAACTCCAATGGTTATTGAGAAGAAAAAGTCATATGTAGATCCTGTCTTCAGTTCTGTCAAACACCCAATGTAAGATCTGACTGAACTTGTGGACTTGTAATGTTGATAATAATAGAAGGTGGAATCTGTCTTTGTATTTGAGATGGACATTTACAGTATCTGTGTGAAAATTTAGCATTATAACTGAGTTAGTTATGAAACTTTTGTTATATCAAAGGGCTGAAGTGTGTCTTTATTTCTACTTTTTTGGTACTGTTCGTCACAATCAGTTGTCTGTCAGCTTTTTATTTGCACGGTCTGGATTTGTCTACTGTCACTTTTGTTATATAGTTGTAATAAGTTTGGGATTTCCTGGTTTGGGCTTGAATCGGGGGCATGTCTTTTAAATTTTGAACTATTTGTCATGAAGTATGATTGGGCACTTGAATCAGTATTTGGTCTTTGCTTAACATAATGCTGCAAATGTATCTATACAAGTGTAGTGATCAGAGGAACTTAAACTTTTAGTTCAAACTTCTTTGGAGTGGCAAGATGATTTGTCAAGTCCCCAAAGTGGAGTTTTGAGCTTGTCTTTAAGGATTGGGCACAGCAAAGAAAGGAATTATGTAGTATATTTGACACGTTAACATGCTAAATTCAGATGCTGAGCAACAGTGCCCAATCTAGAGGGTTAATTTTATTTCATTTTTTTTATTTTTTTGTCCTCCATCTATGCACCAAACAATGTACTTTTTTTTACTTGTGAAAACTTTTAAATTATCTTTTTCATCCATGTAAAATCATAATGTGGTTAGCAATTAGAACGCGCATTGCTATTAGATATCAGCGGTCTCCTCCAGAAGGATTCCCCTGCTGCTATACAGGCCATTTCAGTCTCACTGTCTGTCATAATGCTGCACCTTTAATAAATTGACTTCATCAATTTATTCTACTTGCAAATTGTGAATACTACTGCTTTCCTCCCAAGCTATAATTCTGGCTTCTGCTCTGACACATCTATGTCAAAACAATGAATTATATGCTGAAACCTCCATACTCTTTTATAGGTACAATATACCAACTGTTGACACTTAGCATCAGCCTGTTATTCATGTTCATGTATTCGAAACAAACCATTGAAAGGCATTTAGAATGGGTCCGCCACTGAGAATGTGGAACCCCCAGTGGATGTTGTTTCCTCAGGGAAATGTGTGCATTTGTAATGATTAGAGAAATCTAACAAAAGTTGATACCTAAACTGAATGAAAATATACTGTTGGTAAACCTGATCTGGAGTATTATTTATTTTGTTATTGTTTTTTTCTTCCATAAATATAAATTTTCTGACAAATGTTTGTGCTTTGTAATTTATTTTTCATTTATATGTTTTTCCTGAGGATTGTATATCTGATTTCTTTGCTTTCTTTCTTTTCAATAAATGTGCTCAAAACAAAGTGTGCTGTTAAGTCTACAAGTCCTTTGTTTCCATTCATGATTCGTGAAGTTACAGAGAATAAGACGATATTTAAGGAAATGACAAGGAGACCCAAGTTGCCTTAGTAGGGTGGCACTGTAAATTGTGTGAAGTCCTAAAAGAGGACTCAGAACACACATGAAAAGACTTAGTTCAGCAAATTAAAAAAAACATGGGTGTTGGAAGATACAATACCTGCTCCCACCCTAACCCTGTTCTTCTAGTCCCCAGGCTTCTACAGTGACACCCCGCCTAAAAAGCATAAAGAAATTCACATCAAATCCCTGTGTTGGTAGAATGATGATGATGATGATGATGATTATTATTATTATCATCATCATCATCATCATCATCATCATCAGTGGGGTCAGCTACCCAAAAAAAAGATTGAATGATTTAACACCGGAACTGACGTACTGGTAGTTGTTTGCCCGTGCTGATTTTGAGGTTGTACCCACTTACAGGAAACGGACGGAAACGGAGCTGTCATTCGGCAAGCTTGCTGTGTCCTTGTTAGCTAACGAGCTAGTTAGCTGCCGTAGCAGGCAAGCAAATGTGTACCTTTTGGAAAAATGAATTAAACTGTGCTCAGAGGGTGAAATTGTAAGACATTTGTGTTTACCCGCTGTTGGTAACAACACTATGTTGCGTGTCGGGAGCAAAGTTGCCTGGTAAGTTCTGTTTTACAATAGGAACATTAGCTGTCAAGGCTAAAAGCACATCTAGCTAACGATAGGTGTTCACTTGGACAGTGGAGGACAGGGTAGCTACCTAGTGAAAGCGGCATATTCCATAACATCCTTACGCCTAGCTGCACCTTCTCCACACACTACCACTGACATCCTAATTAATTGGAAAAGTGCCCCTTACTTGTTAAGCTGTCTTCTGTCGGTTACGGTGAGCTAACGTTAACATTACCCTAGCTAGTCAGCTAGCCCGTGTGTTGAATATGCTGTAACTTTCTAAATTCTCACCACAGCAGCTGTCAAACGTCGATTGAAAGCAAATATTGTCACTGTCAGGATATTTGTTGTTATTCATGACTGCTCTTTCATTTGCCAGCACTGATATGACTAGTTAATGCTGGTACGTACGTTGTCACAGATCTAACAAACCTGATTTACAGCATGGCCAAAAAGGTCTACTGATAACTGGATTTTGCATTGTTTTTTTACTTCCTTAAATGATGCAGCTTCTTTTGGTGCTATCATGTGCTTGAGTGAGACTGTATTACATGCAGGCCGAGGAAGGTGTGTTGGTATTATTTGAAGTGTACTGGCTCAACTTTTGTGTTCTTTCAGCATGGCCTGCAGGAACCTGGTTTCCACCAACATGGGAGTGAGGTTTCGGGTACCGCTGCAGAAGCTGCACCCCCTGTCCCGTGCCATCCACCACCGCTACTCAGCTAATGCCAATCCCCAGCGACCTCCTCATCGCACGGCAGCCCGTCATTTCACCTCCATGTCCCGGCTGCCCATGCGGCCACCCAAGCCTCCTCCAGGGTCGGGGGGCTATGGCTACCAGCAGCAGCGCGGCTTCTGGGTGGCCCGCCTAGCTGCCAGGCTGCTGAGGCTCCGATACATTCTGCTGGGCTCGGCAGTGGGAGGAGGCTACACAGCTAAAAAGGTA
>OMKZ01022782.1:24388-41471 GCA_900302535.1 Neoniphon sammara | reverse complement strand
CTGGGAGGAGAGTCAGCCAGTGGGGACATCACCATTCTGGACTTCAGCTATACACACACACACACACACACACACACACACACACACACACACACACACACACTCTGAAGTCTCAGTAGCACGCAACAACTAGCTCTATGTAGCTCTGCATTTCACTTTGTTCACTTCTTCTGTTTGTATATGTATTTGTGTCAAAGTTTTATTAAATATTGTCATGGAAGTGTATTAAAATAGTTGCATTTGACATTAGACAAGTGGGTTAAACTTGGAGGTGTGTTCCAATACTTGAAGAGACGTGCGGTGAGAGAGGTTCAAGGATGGGAGGGTTGATATGAATGGGTGATATGAAGGAGGGGGGCAGTATAAAAGTTCTGCTTTGAGGAGAGGTCAGGTCATAAAGAATATCACAAGACTTTGGTATTGATATTTTACTGCTTTGCTGGTAGGTATTGACTTTTGATTCTTTAGTAGTTTTATCTTAGAATTATTCTAATATATCCCTATCTATTATATCCCTCATGGTTTTAACGGATCTTGTCTGCTGATTTTGTTTGTATTTCTATTTGTAATCTTGGCATCATTGTAAATGAGGATCACCCTCAATGATTTCTCCAAGAATCTTAAATAATAATTCTACTTTATTGATACCGTTGACAGTTTTTTAATCAGTAAAAATAAATGGAAGGAAAAAAAAGAATTTGCAAAAGAAAATGTAAGTTGTCATGGCCCCAGTGAAAATTTATAAAAAGGTTTATAGGAATGCAGAATAATATAACTATGCTTATCTCCCATTTAGGATGCAGAAAAACTGGTAGGGAATAATGTTTTGCTGGATGAAGTCAAAAGGAAAGAAGCCTTTGAGAACTGCAAGGATCATTAGGGAAAAAAAGACCATTCATTGCCAGTAGAAAAGCATATTAGAAGCAAAGAGGAAAGGCAGATAACCATTTCAAAAAGTCAAGGTCATTTAAAATTAAATATGGCCTATTCATTGGCATTCACTGCCGTTCGTAAGCAAGATTTCTTTTTTGCTTCGCTTGCACTGGTGTTTTTGATGCTTACCACGAGTTGCCATTTTCCATTTAAGGGCATCAAAATCAACAGTGAATATTCAGAACTAACACCGTGGAGTCACTTCTCATACATTATGCAATTCCACCTTGAGGTCGTCTCACCACATTACAAACTCAGTGAGGGGAGCTAATGCAATATTTCCGCCTCTTTCTAGTAATGAGTCTTATTTTGCCCTCAGATGCACGGCGCTGGGCTGCTGGCTCGCTGGTGTTCCCAGCTGCTGCCTCCTCTGCTGCATTTATCTCCCACCTCATACCACGACATGCGTTACAGTCTGCTGCCGTCATCTTTATGGGTTAATTTAGAGTATCAGACATGCGAATAACCACGCCATTATCCCATTGTTTATTTTTTATATAACACACAAACTTCAGGATCCTGACCCTTGCAATGTTCCTTTGATGCTGTTTTTTTTTTTTTTTTTGCAACAACTGGCAGTATCTTTTATATTCCTCGGATCAATGTTTTGCAATGTGTGGATCATCCTCAGATCATGGCTGACTATGACATGGTGCTGAAGTGCTGGGGTCCAGTGGAGCAGGACTTCAACACACATGGAGGCCTGGTGTTGACCCGGTGAGTCCATATGGGAAGACAAGACCGCTCTTTCCACTACAGACTTGATTCTCTTCCACTGAATTGTCTAAGTGTGGCCAAGAATAATCTCCAATGAATGATAGTAATCTATTGTTGCTGGATCAATCAAAAATTAAATGGCTTTATAACCGTGCATCAGCAATTCCCACCCAGTTTTACTGTGTGCCCATCTGCTCATCACTCATTCTCCTTCTCTAAGTGTCTCTTGCTCTTGACTCTTCAGTGTGGCTCTATGTTACACCCTTCTCCTCTCCCTAAGTTTGTTCACAGAGCACCCAGACACCCAGAAGCTGTTCCCCAAGTTCGTTGGCATAGCCCAGGGTGACCTGGCCGGCAACGCAGCTGTTTCTGCCCACGGCGCCACCGTCCTGAAGAAACTTGGCGATCTGCTCAAGGCCAAAGGCGACCATGCTGCCATCATCAAACCCATGGCCACCAGCCATGCCAACACACACAAGATTCCCATCAATAACTTCAAGGTGAGGCTGTTTTATAGTGAGTGAATGCTTTGACACATCACCTCCATTACTCTCCTCATTTTGTTTCTTTTAATCTGTCTTTCCCCCTTGAATAGTACCCATGACTAGCTTTTCTCTCTTCACCTGTAAGAAATTATTTTTATTTTGGATTTTCCTGAGACTGCTGCATCCTAAGTTTATCGAAATACTATGCAATCATGTCACAGAAGCAGAATTTATTCAGGGTGAGACCTAGGCCAGTGGTTTATAGTCTAGCTGATGTAAAAGCAGTCTGTATAATTTGTCCCTTCTCCTCTTTTCAGCTGATCACTGAGGTCATTGTTAAGGTCATGGGGGAGAAGGCAGGGCTTGATGCAGCCGGGCAGGATGCCCTGAGGAGGGTGATGACTGTTGTCATTGCCGACCTAGAGGCAAACTACAAAGAGCTGGGCTTTTCCGGATAAACCTTGAAGTCACATAAGCCTTGTGAAGAGGAGAGACAGCAATCAGAACAAGTCAACTTTTACACAACTCTTCTCAGTGATATATGAATTGCTTTGGTCTTGCAATTAGGGAAATTAAATATGACTCTTGTCCTTTTTTATTGCAGTTTAATGAAATTGCCTTCATGTAACTTGCTTGTTCTGCAGCAATATCCTGTATGCCCAAGTCACATATTACCAATAAACCTTCTGTTGCACTGCCTGACTGATTTTATTTATTTATTTATTTTTATTCAGTCATCTCTCCAAGTTCTTTTAATGGCATGAGCACATCATTTTATGAATATCCTAATGCTTAACAAAGACACACACACACACACACACACACACACACACACACACACACACAGAGTGATTATATTACAGGGAACCTATTTTAGCAGTCACCTCATTTGTCCTCTGCACTAAGTGACTAAGGTAAAAGTGTTATAAATCAGTGTTGTTAAAGTAATTGCTGTTCATTATAAATGATAAAGCATTAGCGTAAGGATGTCTTTGCCAAAATGTGTGATGTGAAGGCCAGTGCAGCCCATTATTACCCATGCAATCAATTAAACAGTCCACGAACTAGGGCATCAGGTCATTGCCCAAAATTTTAAACTTATATACGTGCACATAGACACACACTCACAAGAATGCACCCATGCATATCATGATAACACACTTCACCACTCCACGCACGTGTTTGCTTTAGATATCTGTCCTTCCGTCCTTCCTTGATTCCTTCCTGTGGACGTGACTCTCCACAGTGCAGCATCTTTGGCAGGTCAATGTGAGTTTGTTTCCACACCTCTAGTGGACACACAGCCTGCTAGAGGTCACAGCATAGCCTCTATGGGTCCCATGGCAGAGTAGGGACTGTGGGGACTAAAGTTTACCATACATGAGCCCTATTAACATAAGAGCCTTTGGAGCCTCGGCCAGTTTAGGCAGCATGGCACCCTGAATATTCACCACCTTTCCCTTTGACTTGCTGAGTATTCCTCTCAGTGCGTGAGAGGAATGAATCCCTCCCCTTATCTGATTGGCCAAGTTTGTCTAAGTGGCTAAGATTCATTATGACTTAAATATGTAAAAGACATTAAAAAAAACAAGTTCAACATCAGCATGCGAACTTGCGAACTGATCCATTGAACCTCCATCAGACTTATCATGGACATTCCACCAGCACTTTGATTCAGGCTGTTCCTTGACTGTCTGCATTGCAGTGAGAAGTGGTGCTCTGCTGCGGCCGGTGGCTGTGATTGCACATGTAATGGTGGATAAATTCCATGGTGATAACATAACTATTATTAGGGTGTGTATTTATGTCTGTTTATGGGAGCACACAGGGGACATGTACATGCGCATTTTAAAAATTATGCTTCCTCCCACTTTTTTAAAAAAATTCTTACTGTTTTGTGGCAGAGCAGAGACATCACACATCTCTGGCTCTTCTTCTTCATAAGCTTTTAGTACAGCATGATTAGGATTATACCATTAAAATTCTGTGGTAGTGTAAGCCCTACTGACCAGGTGTGTGCATGCATGTACGTGCAGCATACAGTATTTTTATCCGGGAAAGACTGACCAACAGGCTTTGGTCCCCCGCACCTGTCACGCCAAATTTGTGCCTGCTCACACACGTGAAGCGAGACATTGTGCCCCTGGCCACCCACTTGGCCTGACGCGCCAGAAGTTATCTGCCTCTGCCTCCCTCTCTCTTCTCTCAACTTTTGACCCTGGCGAGTTGCCACGGAGGCAGCTGACAGCAGTGGGTCAGCTGGTGACTGCAACAAGGTCTGGGTTGCTAGTAATTGGCATTTAAAGGTCAGGAGAGGTTAAAGATATTTGTCCACCATATAATAAACAATACATTTTTATATTGGTAAGATTCCTTGCTTTCCTTATACTGGATAGCTTTTCTCAGATGATAGTTTTGTATTTGTCATTTTTTGAATTATCAAATGAACTACATTTTAGTTGCTATAACTAGGCTCTCCATTGGTATTGCACCTGAGGATATACATGAGAAATACAGAACCTTTCCTATGCATTTATACTGTACAACCACTCATCAAGCCATTCAGCACTGATGCATAAAATGTTTGGATTGTTGGGGAGGTCCATGTCCCCTTCTTCAATGCCAAGTGTCAGTAAAATCACACATATGGTCAATCACAAAGGACTTATATTGATCACAACTGACAGTATGTAATATTACCACTGTTATATTTCCATTTACAAAAGATTAATGAAGTGATACACACATTATAAATGAAAACAACTTTATTTACATGCATAAACATTTATGTATGCCTGTAAAAAGCTTCTAGACAAACGCAAACACTTCACACTGTGTTCAGAAGACATGGCAAAGTATGACTGACCATATTATGTACACTACATACACTACACCATATTGTGCACCCAAACTTCAAGCAATTTCAGCACAGCTTTAGGCCACTCTATTACATGACATTTTATCAAAACTTATGGTTCAAAGGTCAATGTTTTCCAGGTTGAAGTCAGACAACAGAGTAAGCAGATAGTCATGTTGCTGTGGCTTGAGACAGTAAATTATAATTCCTTATGTGCTGTTCAGTAACTTCTGTGTACATAATTATCCTGACAAGGTCTTTGGGCCAAAAAAAAACCCAGACCTAAGCCACATGTCCAGGTCAGGAACAAAAAGTACAGCAGCTAAAAGCCAGAAGAACAGAAGCAACACTTTCCACAAATTCTTAGGTTATTTATAGTGGTAACAGGATAGGGTCAGACACTCATAACAGAGCAAAGGAAATAACTGTAACACGCCTGTATTATCAGTTTCAGAAATCTTGTGGCGGCTCTTTCTGTTGTTGAGGTGGGTGATGATAAAAAAAATCCATGTATGAAAAAGTCTGAGAAGACTTCACCTCAGACCTACAGGGCTTGAGAATTAATCAAAACTCTGCTGGTCGATGTCTGAAGGCACGATGCAGCGAGTCAAGTTGGACAGGTAGAGTGCAGTCGTCATGGGAACAAGGCTGGCCGCCACCTTCAGAATGGTTAGCAGCCTCTCTGCCGCATTGGTCACACCATCTGGTGTCTGGAGAGGGAAAAGTTAAAGATACAAATTCAATTAAGTTGATACGTCAACAACAAGTAGACCCAAATTAAACACTCATAAGGTCAAGATGGACTCTGATTGTAAGACTGTGTTGCTGCATATGTTGCTGTGACACTCTAACATTGTGGAATGACAGAATTACGACTGTGAGCTCACGAATATGTAGGGAAGAAACTCCTACAACATAATAAAACAGCAACAATGTAAACAAAAGAAAAACAAAATCACCTGGGAAGAATTTATAATACACCTAACAAATACTCATTCATATGCCAATGTATGCACATAGGGGCGGCAGGCACCAGTAGCTCATCGGGTAAAGCATGGCATTAACACCGTCAAGGTTATGTTTCCCATTGGGGCCGACTTTTAGTAGAAATGTATGGATTGATTTAATGCTACTTTATGACATGAAAGAGCTGGTACTAACCTGATCCTCTACACACAGGAGGGGGCAGTGGAGTGATGCAGCCAGCTTCCTCACAGCATCCAGTCGCTCTGCAGGGACTGATGCATTACGAGCTGGAATAAATAGATGCAGAGGAGGGAAGCCAGTCAGACAGGGACACAGAAAAAGCTGAGCTTAGGAATAAAAAGCTTGGCTAAGGGATGGTCAATTTCTCACATTGTGAGAGGGAAAATGTGGATGAATTGTGAAAAACCGTCTATATTAGAAAGTCTTTGCACCAATTCATCCCATTTACTCCCTCCTTTGTCCTCCATGTGTAGTGAGAAGTTGAGAATGGAAGATATTAAAAGCAAGCAAAGTACTTTTCAGCTCATTTCCATACCATTAGTGACTACGAAGCAGACTTTTCCAAGAAAATATCCAGGGTCCAAATACTTCAGAGAAGCTTCTGCTGACTGAAAACTAGGGAAGAAACAAACAGTATGTGTCATCATCAACCACCATCAACCGAGAGTTGACTAAGTCTGCATAAAAACACTCAAAACTCTTTGTATCAATTCCCTGGACTATAGTTTTGAGAAAATTGGATGTATAACTGAAAGGTGAAACACAGACATAAATAGGCCCATGCACCAGAGAAATTAATAGCCCTTTTCTCCATAATGATGACATTTTTCTTGTTGAACAGTCATAACCAGAAATCAGAAGAACAAATTATTTGAAATTACATCAAAGTTTTCAATCAATCTCTGGCAACAAGATTGAAGAGACAAAAGCAAGGTAAGGGATTTAAATTTGGGAACTTGTGTAATGAAGGGTAATGAAGAAGCTGTGGTCATCTCTAGTTGACATAAATAGTAGTGTCATGTTGTTGTATTCAAGATTGCCTTGGCTCAAATAACCCGGCCACTGCTGGCTTGAATTTTCCACTGTTACTAATGGCTGAACTATAAATAAAAAAAAAAAAACAATTAAGTACAAAGCATACAGCTATTGGAGCCCTGTTTACAGAAAACACAAGCAATATTCTTTGGAAAGTTTCATGCAAATGACAGAAAATACAAAATACTGTGAATATTTTACACTTTTGTTCATGTGGTGAGAGAAAGCATGCAGGTGGGAAGCTAAAAGTGTAACGGGCTAGGATTTAAAACTTACCTGAGCTCTGAGGTCAGGTTGATGATGAACACCACCAGGTCTATCCTTGGACGGCTCTCCTCATTCTTCATAGGCAGTGGCAGACTCTTCGCTAGTCTCCTGATTGGTACAATGAACACACAAGATGCAATGTCTGATCAGATGGGGTAAGAGGCGAGATGAAAGAGGAACTAAACTCTCTTGTTTTCTTTAAGTATGTAGGCCATCCTCCTTGTTAACTCTAGATCTGAAGGCAAAGAGGTTAGGAGTCGAGACAATAATTTGTTCACTAGCCATCTTGTTTTACATTAGTACAAATCATAGTCGAGTTATTAGTGAATTAACTAATAAATATGTTGTGACAAGGTGTCAATGTTTTAAAACAGTCCGTCGTACTGTAATATGACATATTAGATTTGTACCTGGGTTATAAATGGTGCAGTAAAGGAATTTACCTCCCTTACAAAGTACAGCGTTTCAAAGTGCAAGTTTAACAGTTTGCAACCAGCACAAAGTCCTACTCACACATTCACAGTGACAGCTGCCTTTTCCACCAATGCGTCTGCTAAGCTCTGCTGGAACTGCTCTTCATTCTCCACCAGCTGGAAGGACAAACATAAAAAAATAAATAAATAAAAAATCAAACCGCACTCACTGCTATCCCATACAGAATAGATAGTTCAAATATGTTGGGATATAGTTCAAAAGATATATATAAAAAACTCGCCCGACGTGTGACGTTATTTGTACATGCAGACAACAATTATTGGAAATATATCTTTTCAGAGGACTCTGAAAATTCATTTTCTTCATTTTTGTCGCTGTACGTGTATATCTTGATCTATGTACAAGTAAAACTAAAACGCATTTTCGCCAACCAAAATTTAATAAACGCAAACTAGCTAGATAATCGTTACATGTACAAATAGACGTTTGGCGAATTTATTTTTTAAAGATCATTCTATATATAATATGAAGCACATCTGAAGTCAATTTTCATAAGCGTTTGTTTTCAAGACCAACTAACGTTAGAGCAACAGTAGTCCTTCTTTCAAAGCGACGTTAGCTAATGCTATCAAAAACAGACTTACCAATATATTTGCGGCGTTCAGACCGGGTAATTTACTGAATGGCTTCAGTAGCGACATGTTAACATTAACATGCAGACACAAAAGATAGTTAGCAGCCTTTCAGTTTCATAGGTTTGGTGAGTAATTCCCGAGAGCCAGAGTAGCTGAGGAGTTTACCCTTCCTTGGTTGTCATTTCCAATTTTCCATGCGCGCTTCTTTTCCGAACGTGCGTCTGACGTCATGACGCCCGTCCCCACAAGTAAGTGGTTCTTTGCTGCCACCTTCAGTCTCTAATCCTGCTTTGCTGTGCTGCAATCTGGGTGCCTTGCAGCAATATTTTCACATAATCTTGAACTATTTAACAAAACACACTTCTCAACAAATGTGTGTATTAAATGCATCTGTAGAAATCTCTTTTTCCCTTCGTCCTGTCGGCAGACGGGTCAGAAGACAAAGTCAGCCAGAGTTAAAGGGTCTCTACAGAGTAGGTACATTCAGATTCTTGCTCACTGACACTTCAGCAGGTTGGCTGACTGCAGACATGAGCTCTTTAACTCAGGTCCTCTGGTTGAGGGACATGCTACTGACCAGAAAAGTGATTTTCAAACTTTCTCATGTTCAGTTGAGTTTCATTAAGCCACGGCCACCATCTGAAGAAATCTTTCCATGCATACTGCTATGAAGAGATATTTTCTTTGTGTTAAGTATTAAATTGTTTAGGTGTCATACTTGAACACTGATGGACAGATTCAAGATGATGAGAATGAAATATGAAGTTAATAAATTATCATCATACATTCTTTTATATCATAACATTTCTCATGAATTTAATTACAATAAAGTTAAACTATTCCAAATTTTGCAGGACTACCTGGAAGCCCCTCAAGGTCCCCGGACTACACTTTGAAAACCAGCAGACTAGACCCCAAAAAGCAGTTTTGAATATAAAAAAATCCATTTGACAAAAATCAGTACACAAATAAAAGATGGAGTAATTGACATGTATCTGTATAAAGAAACCCTTTCAGTGGAAGCAGAAAATTTTATTCAATTTATAGTAGATGGCACAGCAAAGTACAGATCCCCCAATATATCCAAGTTGTATCACAGCAAAAGGACACAGGTCTGTTCATTGGGCCTCAACTTGAGTACCAGTACCTAAAAATGCATTTCATCTATATGCATTTACATGTCCGGAATTGAGTGGAAAGACTTGGATGACTTCTTCCAGGGGACAAGTATGTTTATTTTATGTATGAGATCATCACTGCATCTTGATTTTAAAGGCAGACTCAAGGATGTGTTGCAGATTTCCTACACGCAGTGTGCATACTTCCTATTCAAAATGAGACTGTCAGGTGCTTAACAAAACACAAACATCAAGAAAGTGCCTTAAGTCATTCACAACTCACTTCAAGCATTACTGCGGGAATTATGTCGCATCAATGAGTCCACCTTTAACCAATGCAAATGAATCCATAGCTACTGAACTTCATGTGAAACAGACACCAGATTCCTAATGGAACACAGGAAAAACAACAGTATTAACAACACTGAAGGGCATACTAATGATACAAAAAAGAACAGCACTTCCCTTAAGTAAAATAAAAGACTTATGGTAGGTCTTCTGTTTCTATCACTCTCCCCATCCCTCATCATTGTCCAATCAATTGTACATAAGATTGACAAGATGACATGAAAACCAAAAAATAAAAGTACTGTCTCCTGGTCACTCAAGCCATGACCCTGTGACCTTGACTGCCACCATGAAGTCAATGCATCACCCCCAAGTTAAGTTTCCACCTTCCACCCCTTCATCCCACTAATGTATATGTCCAATCTTTAATATGAACACACATACAGTACTGACACACACACACACACGCACGCACGCACGCACGTGCGCGCACACACACACACACACACATCCCCACACACACGCTCTCAACTCTCTCTGCTCCAGTAACTAAACAATATATCCAAATCAAACTTCAGAGGCGTCCCTCCCTCCCTCTCATATCTCTCCTGACTCTCTCTCTTCGGAGCTGGAGCGTCGATCTCTCTCGTACGACAGGGATCTCTCTCGCTCCCGGCCCTTGGCTGTCTCCGGGGAGGTGGACCTCTCCCTGTTCTCCCTGTCTACGTACTCAGCCTTGTCGTTGCGCCATCCCTCTCCTGCACTCTCCCTCCATTTTTCCTGGGACAGGGAGCGATCTCTGTCGCGGGTGTGAGATGATCTGTCTCTGGAGGACCTGGAGAGAAAACAATCAGCCATGAAGAAAAAGCCTTAGGAACAAGTCCACTTCCCCTGTTGATTCACACAGGACCATGGACCTTGAGTTGCCATTTTGCAGGTATTTCCAAGCCGGCCATTTCACTGTTCCTATGGTAACTTACACCTGTTGATATTATTCATATGTAGTTTATGCCTGGAGGACGAAGTAAATCCATTGATAAAGAACTGTAAATCATTTTTTTCAATTCCTGTTTAGTTTTTGATACAAACCACTATTTTAAATCGAGGACATGCAGTGGATTCTTACGGAAAAGTTGATGCACGAGTTTCACTCGAGCATCAGCAGTCACTCTTTTTGCCCCAGTAAAAAAACAAAAACAAAAAAAACAATGTGTCTTACTTCCTGGATGTTACTCAGGCGTGACCCTACGTGTAACAGGTTGGAGCGACTAGCTAGATTTCTGCATCCCTCACTGACCTCTGACAGCGTCAAACAATGCTGAAAAACATTATTGAGCTCAACAAATTAAGCAAATAGCTGCTATTTAAACCATGTTTTAAAGACAACTGCTTTGAATGGAAGGATTTCAGAGAAACACAGAGCTAAAAATATCAAAAGCCCTCAAAGCCATCTTGGCTGTAATGACTAAAACAGAGTTAAATGTATCAGTTAACTTTCAAGTCAGTACAACATTTGAGGAAAAGTGTTTAAGACAACTTCTGAAAGACACAACCATTAACTTGGCTAAGGAACTACAGGTTTTTTGTTGGAAAACAGCTGGTTGTAATAATTACTATATAATATAAAGGGAAATAGCCTTCAAGACAGCATTTAAATTAAGTATCAAATGGTTTCATAATTTGCATTTCCCTTTCAGTAACCAAGGACAAGTATTCCACTGTGATCTGTAGTGTAATTATCTAGTTGTCAAAGCCTAATATGCACAAAACATCCAACTGAACTTTTACTTACAAGCGCATGAAAAAAGTCCTGCTTGAAGTTTACTGGATTTTGCTTTACTGTGTCTGGTGAATTTCTCATTCATGCTGAAAATTTTCAGTTCAAGCCAATGCCTCTCTACTTAAGTGAACACTGCCTAGAGCAAAGTTGCATCCATTTTGTGTCTTTTGCCTCCTTCTACTGACACTGCATACATTCACATCACCTCTAATTCTTCTCTCGTTTGTCCTGTCTCAACGTGGGTTAAGAACAGGGGAACTGGCCCCGTAGTTTCAGAAGTTTCAGAATTACTCTTTGGAATCGGACTTAAAGTATGACTAGGACTAAAAATACTCCAACCTCTGTAAGATTTTAGAGTTAGTCAAGAAGATTTCTACATCCACTCAGCAAGGACTGCTAGGAGAAAGTGTGACATCACTGTTTTACAATGTTTTAGATGCAAACTGAAACATTTTGTAAGGTTACAACACATCTCAGCCTCTGCCAAGCCGGTAGAGACAGAGATAGGAGCTCTTCCAGGGAACAAGATGTTGACAACACATTTCTACTCCTAGACATAAAATTAGGACAAAACTGATTACAAACTCTGAGATGCCTGATAACCATGGGCCCTGGTCTAGGATCACTGGTCAAGTAATGTGATTATGTAATTTAGTGATTTAATGAGGCAAACTGTTCTAAGACCAGAGCTCCTATTCCAAGATGCCCATGCCTTCAACTACAAGACAAAAGCCTCACCTCTTCCTCTTGCTCCTGTGAGAGTGGGAGCGTGAGCGGTGCCTGTCCTTGTGCCGATGCTTCCTCTCTCGATCCCGGTCCCGTTCTCCGCCCTCTTCTCTGGAACGAGATGAGTGGTGCCGCCTTGAACGATGGGAGGATGAGCTGCCTCCATCCCTAACAGAAATAATTTTATGGACAAACAGACAGATATGAGGGTTAAAATGCTTGCTTGGTTTGCTTGGTTGCTCAAATCATTGCCCCTCTGCTCATTATGCAATGTTGGGTTGCACCACGGGTCAGTGTGTTATGTGAAACTAAGTTGTTAATAAGTCTCTGCACTAATGCCACTAAGGTGATTATCTGAATTTTGAGAGAGACTCTGATCAAGGCAGGCGTACCTGTATCGGTCCCCACTTCTAGATCTGGACCTGAGATTGGAACACAGACCAGAGTGTCAGTTACAGTATCCACGTGACACAAACCTGTACTTTGCATACAATAAAAAATGGAAAAAAGGTTGTTTCTTACCTTCTTCGGTCCCTCTCCCTTTCTCGTTCTCTCTCCCATTCCCGCTCTCTTTCACGCTCTCGTTCCCTTTCTCTCTCTCTCTCCCGTTCTCGCTCCATCTCCCACTCTCTTTCTCTCTCTTCCTCTCGGTCACGTTCCTCTCGTCTTCTCATTCGCATTCTTTCTTGTTTCTCAACAACCGCTTTCTAGGAGAACAAGTAAACAACTCAAAACTACTGACAAATGACCAACTATGTTCAGTACAACTGAGCATAATGGCTTGGTGCTTTTGTACAAAACATGCCTGCTAAGATAAAAACAGCATGTTTCACAAAACAGATGGATATAAGTCTCTATGTTTAGACCGTGTAGCTTCTCAGGAATCTTGTTGATCCATAATTGTAGAAATTAGATCAGTATATGCTAGGTCAAATACACCACATACCCTTAGTCTGTCGAGCTTCTCACGGATTTCAATGAAGCCGAGGTGCAGTTTGCCCCCAAAGTGGTCAGCCAGTCGACGATCATTATCATGGAGACCCAAGTAGGCGGAGCACACCTCACACACCCTCAGTTTTTGTTGCTGGAAGCTGGAGGCTGGCATCGAGTTCCTGTACACATCCTGTAAGAATAGAAATTATAACAGCACTAAGAAATAGGCATGCATTAACTCAACAAACACAGTAGAAGAAACAGGGATTTAACTTTTCGTATCATAGAGGAAAGGAGCATGACGAACCTAAGACTGGACTATGTCTTATGGGTAGAAGATAGCTTGCTGCTCTGATCAGGCTCAAGGAACACACTATCAACTCAAAACACGCAGTCGGAGATGGAGAATTATATCATGACTTTATATGATTTGTTGATTTCCATATCGTTAACAGATTCTGTATGCTTTCAGTGAAATACTAACTGCAACAGGGATATGAAGTAAGTAGTTTACAATGACATTTAATTACTGAATGTGAAAATGAGGCGTTTGTGTAAATTCAGCCTGATTAGTAAATAGTACAGAAAACCCTTATTTGCAAAATATCTGTCTCTTTAGAGACATACAAGAGAAACTGTTCCAACAGACCTCTGCCTCTTTCTTCATAGCCCGGGTCTTCTCCACCTTTTCCAGCACCTGCTGGGCCTCGTCCACATTCCCTTCGCCCCCCAGCTGCTCTGCCCGGGCCAGCAGCTTCCCAATCTCCTCATTCAGCTCATGGACACGCTCAGCCTTATCATGGCAGAGAAAACAGAGATGCAAACATGATGTTCAAAAAACGTAAACTAATCAGCAAGAAAAACAAAAGAAATATTTGTTGCTCTTTGTATCAAATTCTTGACATTCAGCTTGTGTGATTTAGCATTTTCCGCAGCAGACGAGTTACTCTCAGTGATTACAAGCACAGCATTCACGAAGACCTGATACTAATCCCATTAACAATGTGAACAGTGAGTCAGTCACCTTTGCAGCCACTTCAGCACTGATCTCATCCTGAGTTTCAGCCAGTCTCTTCTTAGCCAGCTCAGTCCTGCGGTCACAGTCAGCAATGAAAGACTGAAGATGCTCAGCAGCCTGGAAGGAAATAAGAGGGATGAGGGGGTATCTACACACTAAATATGACTTTGAACGTGCTCATATTTCACATAAGCAGGTATGTCATTATTATGACATTTCTTTATACATGTGAGACTGTGTGAGTGGCTCCACTGAAAACTTAGATTATCAAGGAAACCGTGGAAAATGGCTAGATATCAGCTCTTAAATTAAACTTTTATGAGCTATTTTTGTTGTTATCATTGTTTGTCCAAACAAATGTACCTTTAGTTGTACCAGCCATTAAAATGAACAAGAAATTGAAGAAAACAAGGGTGGTCTACTAATTTTTTCCACGACTGTAAAAAGATAATAAATAAATGGATCAAATGGTTGTTTGTGTGTGGATGACAACAACGCAACTCACATCCAGCTCAAAGAAGTACTCCTGCTGCTTGGAGGCAATCTCGTAGTCTGCTCTGAGGGCCAGGTCATGGACTTTGACACACTCTCCCAGGTCCATTCTCTGCAGAAATCAAAGCACCATTTATCCATTATGTTTACAGGCTGACTGAAACTTGATCATGAGCCCAGTCCAAATTTACAGTGACTGAATAGCGCGCTTGACTAAATAAATATATAATTCACACCCACACTTTTGATTTTAATCCCAAATTTTGATTTGATACAGACCAGACAGGTTACTAGTCTACAAGTTTAATTGTTTTAATGTGACTTGTTTGTTTTAACAATGAGCAGGCCAGTTATCAGACAGCACATCAAAATGTTTATATCTGTTTATTATCATTATTATTGTTTTTACATGACTGCCAATGAGCAACGCATCAGTGAAAGACCTAGCACGCCAATCTTACATTTCCAACCAAACCAAAAAAGTAGAATAACATAACATAACATCTTCAAAAATACAATAAATCCATCATAACCTTCCAGGGACCACTATAGCCTTAAACCTGTAAACTGATGTAGTGGTATTCACTGATGGGCTCTGAAAACACATGGATGTCCATTTGTGGTTGCCTCAGGCAATAACTTTTCCTTTCACTTGTGAGAATGTTTCACTCAATTATTGATGAAAGCCTAAAGGCTTCATTACATCACCTGCCTTGACAGTTGTCCTGTGACCAAGCCCATACATTTCCTTATGTAAAATGTCATCCTGCTCTGGTCAATTTTCATCTGCAGCACACTGACACCTGTAGGTTTCATTTTTATATATATCCTTTGCATCTCTGGTGCTTTTTCTGTAACACTTCCTAAATGACCTAATCATTATAAAAGATGTGGTAACATATGTATACACACACAAAACAAATGTTCAGTGACTTCAGTTACACTCATTCCAGTGGCGTGTATGCGTGTATTTGTGTGTGAAACGGGAAACTCACGGTGCCTGACAGAATGTCGTGAGGACACGAATCCAAAAGGTGACTCTTACAGACACGCTCATCTGTGAATTTGATCCTCTGCCGCATGGTATCTCCTTTAAAAAGAAAACACAGAAAAGCGGACAGACATGGGTTAGAACAACTCATAACTCAATTCGTCTCTGCGTTAACTTTTTTTGTTTAAGTCGCTAATCAAACATACCAATTGGGTCTGGAGTAGTTTTTAATGACTGAGTCATTCATTTGAACCAGTGCAGCCTAAAGTTAGCTACTGGGATGGAATTGCACAAAATGACAACATCTGGCGGCGAGAAATTGGGCCATGAACAAAAGAACACGGAAACAGCAATAAACAAGCACAAATGTTGCTCATGATATTTATCTTAGTGTAAGTGCTGCCCAATCTGAGTTAAAACCCTTTAGCAAGTTAACTTCAACTCAAACACAACAGGTAGCTAGCCGGCTGGATACCTTGTTAGCTGGCTAACGTTACGTTAGCAAAGCATGCCTCATTTCGGCACTATCTGTCTCGTTAGCTTGCTAGCTAATAAGCCTAGCCTGCTAACAGCAACACAAACTTGATATTGTGAGACACAGGATCTCAAACGCAGTCTGTCATCACCCCAGCTCACCATCTCTTCCCGTCCCCATCAGCTGGTCCAGCATCGCTCGCATTTGTGCCTGGGCCGACATGTTTCTGGATGTTTGTGTTACAAGTCACTCCACGCCGCCAGTCTTCACACATGCAGCCTCCACCGCAGGCCTCGGTGACGGGCTCCTCCACCACCACGGACAACTTTTGCCAGAAGAAGCCCAAGTTCCCTTGAAACAACGAGCTGGTTATACACCGTAATATTTAACTGATAACTGCACCACACAAAGTGCTGTATGTGAATGTACAACGTGGATAGCACCAGGTCGGCTAAGCCAGTCTAACGTCTGTTTGAAAACTGGTGGAGTCCCCTCCTGTTCGTCTCAACTAGAGCTGGTCGTGTGGCGAGTTGAGAGAGCGGTGACTGAATGTAAACGGGGTGTTTTTGTTAGCTAATTAGATTTATATCGAAATAATTCACCAGTTCTTCTGTAACTATAAGATCGACCATAGCATCCAGCTGTATTTCTAGCCGGTCAGCTAGAAGTTGATAAGTTTATTCAACGTCCTTTCTTCCCTTCGACTTCCTATCTTTCCGTGCGCGCCGCCGCGGAGTCGCGCTCTCGGCCTCGAGGAAGTGCTGCAGTCCTCGCGCGCTGGTCGTTTAGATGATTGGCAGATCAACGTCATCATACACGTCCTTCATCAAAATATACTGAAAGATTTTATTTATGTATCTATGTTTAATTTTTATTTTTGTTGGAATCGTTTTTATTACATAATTTAAGTT